>OMLB01018656.1:8775-28288 GCA_900302555.1 Myripristis jacobus | reverse complement strand
ATAGTTTTGTAAAAAATCAAGTGAATGTGATCAGGTGTCAAAAGGTTAACTTAGTGGTAGTTTCAGACCCTTCCTTGGAGATTCTGTGTGAATTACTTTTTCAGTTCACACACAACTCACCATCGTCCACCCCAAATCCTCTCGGGGACCCCCTCCCACACACACACACACACACACACTTACACACACCTCCTGATAATTCTCCACATGGATGTGAAATGTTGCCACAGCGTGACACGTGGTCAGCTGAACCGTGCCGGCTTGTTTTTTTTAGCTCGGCTGCTACTTTCCACAGGGGCCCTCAGAATTGCAAGAAATGTGATAGTGACCAGTTGATCTACTGCAAAATGTTGTTGCTGCTTTTTTTTTTTTTCAGCCACACCATTTGGGAGTTTGTTTTTGTAGAAGTTAGTAGAAATATAGACTCTGGTTCTCTGTTCTGAATGCTCTGGTTTCTTTTGGCAGCTCTCTCCTGTGTGATCGTCCTCATGGCTACTGTGGTGACCACCATCACCGGCCTCTCCACCTCGGCCATTGCCACCAACGGTTTTGTACGGGGAGGTATATATCACTCTATATTACTTGATGCGATATACTAAACACATACAAATTCTAACAATAATAATAATGAGTTTGTAAAGCACTTAAGCCCAAGGTGCTTCACAGCCGAGTCTTAAAACAGTGATAAAACAAAAAAAAGGTTGAAATAACACCAGCCAATAAAAACAAAACCCTACAGGAAGGTTTGTACCACATAATTCATTTGCCATAAAAGCTGAGATCTGTCAGCTCGCTGATGTTTCTACTTTTGCATTTCTTTTCTGCAAACTGTTAATTTTGCCACCGATACAAGAGTCTCTCACTCCAGTTTAGTATGAATTCTCCATCACAACTACCAGCAAAATTTCGTTGTACCATGTAGGGAGAGGAGAAGGAGAGGAAAGCTCCATGTTTCAAGTCAATAATACTTATTAGTGTTTTCCTCCCTGCTTTGGCACAACATAATAAGTCCAAATCAAACCTGCAGCGGCTGTGATTGCACTATAAAACACTTTGTCACGGTGTGTAAGCTGATAGGTCATAGGTTCATCACAGCAAGGGCAGAGCGCTGTTATTTCATCTTTCCCCGTGCCCAGCCAGCAGTCCTGCTTTCACAAGACATTTGAAACATAATTGCTTAAAGGGATAGTTCACTCAAAAAGATGGAGGTCCAGCTCAGTGGCAGGAGGCTAACGCATGCAGCCGGTGTCCAGCACTCACTAACAACGAGAGGAAGAAAGAACCACTACTGTGAAATAATATCATGAACCATGCCTTTAAGATCAAGATGTGTTGTTGCTTGAAAGGAAAAGTAATGTCAGTCCTGCAGGACTGGATGATTTTATCCAAAACTATAATTCACTCATAAAGATTCAGTTTAAACCTCTCTTTAAATCTCAGATTAGTTTTTACTCTGAACCTAGATTAAATTTAATCCCGCTGTGCCAAAACTTTAAATTCCAGTGAATCTTGTGTTAGCTAAAGGACAGACGGTGTTGTGTTAGTTAAGGAACAAACTCTCCTTTACTCCTGCTGACCCATTAACAGTCTGCCAGTTTCTTCCTGGCAGTCTCGTTTTTTTTTTCAACTGTGCTTTTGTCCTTCTGTCTTCTATAATTTCATCTTCTATAATTTCTCAAAAGACATTTGAATTTGTGCAGAGCCTTGACGAGTGCGCTAACTGCTTGTTAGCTAGCAAACTTTGTACATTGTCAGCAGATACAGATTAACTTTGCTTTTCTTTCTATTTTTTATACTTTCTTACACCCTGTGGTACTTTGGTTTAACTCTAAGTTCTTAAGGTAGGTTTAACTCACAAAACTTTGATTTACCAAACTAAGATGACTTTTTAAGTATGCAACAGAGCTATGCTTCATTTAAAATCTGGAGCTAAACCTTTTAAACCTGGTTTTGCTAAACACTGACTAGAATTAATCTCAGATTAAATTAGTCTTTGATGGAGCAACCTTGGCTTTAAGCCGCCTCTATCCATCATGATGTTCCTAAAAGTCATTGTTTGTGATTTTATAATTCTGTTGTGATATCTGTACATATGTGATACCTGACGGTGTTACATTTGTGAGGCTCCGATTCTTGTTCACTTTTCCGTAACTTCCTGTAATCCTGCTACGGAGCTCTCACATTAGATGTGAGCGGGGCCCGGCGTCCAGCGGTGAAACTAGCCATTCCAAACTTTTTTTTTTTTTTTTCTCCCCCAGCATGACCTGGCTATCAGCAAACCTGTCATCCATCACAACCTCAGATGTATTACATGTTGATGTCTTGCTGATTTGTCTCCAGCTTTATTATGAGTCAAATAAAAGCGGGGTTGAAAACACATCGCTCCCAGCGTGCCAGCAGGAGGGGGAATTCAATCATGGGTTTCTAGATTACAGCGTTTTTCCTTCAAACAGTGCTAGCTCTGGCAGGGTGGTCTGAAATGGATATACAGCCATTTCTCACTCATTACACGAGGCAAAACAGAGAATTCCCACTTATTTAAAATTTCCTGGTGAGGAAAAGATTTAGATTACATATCATATTAGTGTTGTCAGCAATTACTTTTTTTATTGACGGCACACTGGATTCATTTTGGGTGCATTAGGAGATTGTAGTGATTATCGTGGTTTTTTTTTTTCCTGCAACACTGAAAGCAACAGTAAAACTTGTTCAAACATCTGCCTCTCCAAAATATGACTTGTTTGGAAAATATTTCCTCGGAGTCCTGTCCAAGTTCAGCCACTTTACTATTTCACTAATAGCTTTTGAAAACAAGCATCACACGTCCAAGTGTGAGCCAACAGGGGACATGAATGCAGTTTTTTTCTGGTGAAGGAACTGGCACAATATTTTTGAGGGTAAGGGACTTTATGAACACCGATTTGTGAATAGGTAAAAGACAGTTATTACTTAATGTAACAAGGCAATCCATACTAATCCACTAACAGTTCATCCCGGCAGCACAGATTATTACATACTGTATTACATATAGATGTATTACACATCACTATAAACCATTTTGCCAATCATGCAGGGGTATTAAAGATTCCAGTCATCACCATTCATGTGTAAACGCTCAGATCACGATCATACACTGCATTTGAGCCCACTTAATTCTGTCTTGTTCATTTTGTGTTTGCTTTCCAGGAGGAGCGTATTATTTGATATCGAGAAGTTTGGGCCCAGAGTTCGGCGGCTCCATCGGTCTAATCTTTGCCTTTGCTAACGCTGTGGCCGTCGCCATGTACGTGGTTGGCTTTGCTGAAACCGTTGTGGAGCTTCTTGCTGTAAGTGAATAACGGATTGCAATTCACAGCATATTTTCAAAAGGATGATTTAAGATTTATGTGATTCTTGCTCTTTACCCTCAAACTAACATTTCAGCTGAAGCTTAAATGAGTTAAACTTAATTTCTGTTTGTCTGGAGATTCAGTGGGAAAGCATAGCTCGTGTGGAAGTGAACGTTATGGTGTCTGAAGTCTAAATTGTCTTATAGGGTGTCGATGCCATCATGACTGATCAAACCAATGACATCCGGATCATCGGCACCATCACAGTCATCCTTCTCCTGGGCATCTCAGTGGCAGGAATGGAATGGGAAGCCAAGGTACGAAAATACATCTATTGTCAAATATTCTGATATCCAGGTGATGTTCTTCAGCAGTTATTGTTCATATATTTCATAGCATCTGAGCTCAAACGAAAATTCCCACAACTGACTCACACTAGACTCGGGCTCCCTGGTCGAACTGTCTTTTCACACTTGCAGCTTGGATGTCCTAACCCAGGAATACCTTTTTCTAGGGGTATCTCTTAAAAAATGTGGGTTTGGGTCTGTAGTGTGAATCAAGGTGAGAGCCAAGTGTAGAATAAAAGCAAAAGAAAACGTCTGAAAAGCAACAGTTGAAACGGTGCTACAAATGTTCTGAGGACATGAACCGTGGGCTTTGATTTTCATGTGTGAATCGTTCAACCCAGATCTACCAGTAAGATCTGGGTTAACAAGTACTAGTGTGAATCGAAGCTAACCTAAACCCTCCAGTTAGCCTAAGGCAAAGCGTTCCAAGTGTGGAAATGACTCCCACATAAGCCCACAACGTCAGTCCAAGTATTCTGATCTCATATCGGCATCATAAAATCAGGAAAACCTTTCAGACTGACCAATATGGGGTATTACTCATTAATACATGAACTCTAGCTCCATTTTGTGTTCAGTGCTCTACAAATATTGCCACGTCCACTGAGATCAGCGGTGACCTGAATACATCTTCTGGTTTGATTTCTCTCCAGGCGCAGATCTTCCTGCTCTTTGTCCTCGTCACAGCCATCATCAATTATTTCATTGGAACGTTCATTCCTGTAGAGTCGAAGGCACCAATGGGCTTCTTTGGCTATGATGGTATGAATACAGTCTGTTTTTCTTAAGAACTAATTCTATAAAACACCTTTCCAGGAAGATACAGTCTTATTTTATCATCTCATAACCCAGACAGTCTCATTACACTGCACGCATAGCATCACTTGTTTCAAATTCTTGTCACCAGTTCAGACCAAAATCACGAGACAGAATAAATTGTATTAGCTGAGATTTGCTTTAATCTTGTTTGCGCTGTGTTTTATCAGCTGTTTTTTGTTTTTCAAACTCTCTCTGTTTTCCTTTCAGGTTCGATCATGTGGGAGAACATGGGTCCAGACTTCCGAGAAAATACGTTCTTCTCCGTTTTTTCCATCTTCTTCCCTGCAGCCACTGGCATTCTGGCTGGAGCCAACATCTCAGGAGACCTCGCTGTACGCAATTGTCTTCCTCTTACTGCCCATAAAAGAATGCTCCCAGTAGAATAGAAGTCACATATACAACTTTTTCATTCGTTACACAACTTTTAGAGGTCATGTGTGGACAGATGACATTTCAGAAAAGTTGTTCTGTCAGTTTCCTTCCGCGAGCTAATCACGTTCCCGGAAATGTGAAAAAAGTGAAAAAAGTCTAGCCAGAGAACCAGTCATAAGACCACTTGTTTTAGCTGCAGTAATTTCAACATCCTGTTCAGACAAACATACAAACAAACAAATAAATAAATGCAGTTGCACATGCAAATTGTAGTCAAAGGATGATCCAAGTTGAAAATGAATATCCATTGTTGTTGCTGTACTTAATATCAAAAGTAAATTTTGCCCATATACCTATTGTCTTCCAAATGAGGACAGGGTCTGTGGTTTTATTCGTCTTTTTCTGGCATTTTCCTCTCTCTTATTTGTTGACATAAATGTCATTATTAGGCGTGTACCATGCCCCAAGGTTGAGTCCTGATTGCAGCATCCTGTGTTCGAATCTGACCTCAAGCCATTTGCTGCAGACCATCCTGTCTTTCCACTGCCTTTCCTGTCTCTCTCTCTACTGTGGCTCTCAAATACAGCGGAAATGAAGGGAAAAAAATTAAAAAGTCATTATATTTTGTCAGTTTTTGTCAGCAAGGGTAATTTTTATTTAGTTTTTCGTCTCTTTTTTGTCCTAGAGAAAGTGTTTCTCATGAATATTTTGCCATAGTTTTAGCCAATAAAATGAACTCTGGTCATAAGCAACAAACCACCAGGGAGGAGCAGCACACAACACGCTAAAAGATAGAAGCAGTGTGGACTGGCCGTCCTGAGTGGGAGTTCCTGATGAACTCTAAAATATTAGAAAGTCTGATGCCAAGAAGTTGGTAGTGGAGCATTCTGCTGTCTGTTGATTTTTCGATTAAAAAGCTGGAGTAAATCAGCAGCGCTTGTCTTCATGTCGCGTGTTTGTGGTTGTTAATTGCAGGACCCACAGCTGGCTATTCCCAGAGGAACACTCTTGGCCATCTTGATCACAGGCATTGTCTACCTAGGTGTTGCCGTTTCTACAGGTGAATGATACCTGCTGTATTTAATATTTTTCATGTAACTTAAGCACCACACCAGTGATTTTGCATGTGTAACATAATATCTACAAAATCCATATACTTCACATCTCTGCTAATATTTTCCCAAAGCAAGAGGTTGTATTTTAGACCTCTGATATCATTTTTCCTCCCTTTTTTTTATCCAGCCATTAGTTTCCATTCAGACGTCAAACTTTCTTCACTCCAGTATTCATCACTGTAATAAAGTTGTCCACATTCATTTTCCCAAAAGCAGCAGCACTGTTGTGTTTTGATGACTTTGAATTGGGCGAGGTGAACTCTTTAACACCCCCACATGATTTACAGAGTGGTTTATTGCACTGTAAAATGTGGGTCAGTTGTAGCAAATGGGCCAAACATTCAAAATCACTGGGATGCTTCTTCAAAGAAACTGTGCTCTTTCTTGACTTTGTTTAAATCAGCACAGGAATCGCAAATTTGAAATTTTTTGATATAACATTGAGAATAATATATACATATCAAAAACTATTTTACCAGGCTCCTGCATTGTGAGAGATGCCACCGGAAATATCAACGACACAGTCAGCTCCCAGTTCATGGCGAACTGCACAGACGCCGCTTGCAAGTTTGGCTTCGACTTCTCTTCCTGTGCTGGCAAGAAGTGTCCCTATGGACTCCAAAATGACTTCCAGGTATACAGAAGCAGAGTCACGAGTCTGAGGTTTGGAGATTCTATGAGGATCGCTCAAGGACAGAGAGATCAAAATAGCAATGTTGTGCAAGGCTGTCAGGTACATAGATGTCAAACCCTTTTTATGTTTTGTTTGCTTTGTGTGTAGGTCATGAGCGTGGTATCTGGTTTCAGCCCCATCATCACTGCTGGAATCTTCTCTGCCACTCTGTCCTCAGCCCTGGCCTCTCTGGTCAGCGCACCAAAAGTTTTTCAGGTAAGAAACGCGCTGAATTTTAAACACAAACTATCAAGAGCCAGGCGCCACCTACACAACCTGAAATCTGTCCATTTTGCTGACCCCGTGACCTTCCCTCTAGCACCACCAACAGGCCCAGTGAGGCATCTTTGTTAGAAATAACGCGCTTGTTTTCCTCTGACCCACTGTCACAACTGAACGTATATTGATCTTCATGTTGGTTATCTGTCAAAAGTTACACAATGTTTCCCACTTCTCTAGGCTTTATGTAAGGACAACATCTACCCCGGCTTCAGCATGTTCGCCAAAGGCTACGGCAAGAACAACGAGCCGCTCCGAGGCTACATCCTCACCTTCTGTATCGCTCTGGGCTTCATCCTCATCGGTAAGACACAAGCTCGACTGCACATGCCGCTCATTTGCACCAGGACAATTAGGGATTATTGTGACATGAGCATTGCAGGACGTGATATTCTGTTCATGAATTGGATTCCCAGTGTTTTTCATCACATTTTAACTGCACTCATGTTTTCTCTTCCCTCAGCTGAACTGAACATAATTGCGCCCATCATCTCCAACTTTTTCTTGGCTTCATACGCCTTGATCAACTTCTCCGTGTTCCATGCCTCGTTGGCTAACTCACCAGGTGAGAGCAAGAAACATTGTGTTTTTTTTCACTTTAGACATTGCAGTTGGGAGAAGCAAAAGAAAAGAAAATCGCACCTCATGTATTCTAGGGCCAGAGTGAAGATAACAGGAGTCTCTTATTTTGAGAGACGTCCTTTGTCTTACTGTGAGAAGAGAAGCTCATCAGCCGTTAGAGCTGACATGAGTCATATCGTCTTAAACAATGAATGTGACGGAAGATTACAGGGCTTCATTATAGGGCAATTACTTGAAGCACTTTGAGCAGTTTTGAACAAGGTACCCCGAGAGCACTTGAAAGTGGTTGGCAGCTCACAAGATAGGTCATATCATCACTGCCCATGGACATTTTTTGACACTTCTCAGTTTTACTTGAGCTCTTAGCCTGCAAGCCCAATGATACATGCACAAGTATTGCAATAGCAGTCTTACAGGATCAGGATCATTTGAATGAGCTGGTGTAGCATTCACTGTCTCATTCATAGTAAATATAACTTGATTTTATATGCACGTCTCTTATAACATGCAAAGCTGTGGCTCTTGTCTTTTCAGTCCACTGAAAGCCAGAGAAAAGACACATGACTCGAGTTATGGTCACTTTCAGTTCAAGTTCAAGAAATGCTGTAAACGTCAAATTCAGTATATCATTAAAAATTCTTGGAAGAACAGCATTAGTGTTTTTATTAAAGGTTTAGGTCACCGTTTTTTTGGTAATGAGATTATTATGATGGTGTTTCCTGTACTATGTCACACCTCATCCTGGTGTTTACTTTCTCCCTTGCCCCACAACCCCTACCTATCCATGCGCCCTCCCTGTTCTCTCCAATTACTCTGACATTTAATATTACACACACTAGTACGACTGACAGGAAGGATAGAATGCCTTCTTCTGATAGGCTGTTGGTGTAATGTTGCCATGAATGACATTTATTTCTTGAGAGGGCAAGTGCAGAATAACGTTGCTCTGTCACTGAAACACTTTTCACCTCTCGTTAGTCACGACATATGATTCACCAGATGATGATCACTTCCTTTTGAGCAAAAGTAAATGCTAAATTCAAACAAAATGCCACTGGTTGTATCTGAGCCTCTTTTAAATGTAGATTACACTGTTCAGTTGAATATTTTTTTTAGCCCCATTGTTTTATTAGAAATGGAACAAAGTGTAGAGTGGCAGGGGCTGTCATCAGGGGATGGGGGAATGACAGTGGCATTAATTATCATTTGTCTGCCCTGAAATTGAGGCTGTTCACTTGTAAAGGGATAGTTCACCCATTTTTAAAAAGTCTTACAATTTTATTTCATTTTTAAAAATAACAACTTTAATCTTTTACTGCCAAAAATGGTATAAATGGTATAAAGGTTTGCTTGAAAGGGAAAGTAATGTGTCAATTCCAGTAGGACTAGATAATTTTATGCAAAAAGATAATTCCAGTTAAAATGTTTACCAGCACTCAGTAATCTGGATAGGAAGACAGCACTTCCACTGTCCCATATAGCTGTGTGTGGGGGTATCTGATGTTTCAAAATGGGTCAAATACGCCTTAAAACTGGCTGAAGTCAGTCAAATTTCTGCTGTGAAAGCTGAATTACAAACAAATTTATATGGCTGTTACTTATCCACTTCACAAAAATGCAAGCCCACTATTTGCTAACACTATATTTTATTTGTGCAAGAAGTGTGAAGGACGAGCTCTGCAAAATGCATGAAGACACTGGTTATATTAAGAGTTGTGTGCTTTTTTCCCCTCAATACCAAAGCTGTAGCAGAATTCCAGGTACAGACTCTCTATCTGATTTTTAATTCCTCCAAGCAGTTCATATAATTACAAGGACTTAAATGGTACATGTCTCAATTACAGGCGAGCAGTAAAATGGACATGACTAATGGATTTTACTGCCTCTGGAATCACTAAATGGTCATTCCTACCCCATTTGGTTTTCTGGCCACTTTGAGCCTCATTTCCACCCTCTCTTGGGTGCACTTTGAGAAACCTGCATGGGGCAGAGAGTGATGTCACCATCAATGTACCCTTTATGTCCTGTGGTTTGTTTTTAGAGTCGGTCATTGTGTAACTACGTCAAACTGTACCTCATTACTAAAATCCCACCAGTCTAGTTTCTCTGGTACCCGGTAAACAAGTGTGGTCTCCAGTAGCTGGTGTAACATTCCTGTCTCCTGTCCTAACTGGCTGCTAACTCCCATTCTTTAATCCAAGCACATATTCATGCTCTTTTAATCAGCTACATTTGCTATTTAAACTTATCCTCATAAAAATATTAACTTACAATGATGACATTTATTGAAAAATGTTTTATTTGAAGAGGAATGAATTGAGGTAGGATCCATGTTAGTATCCTCTATTTTTTTAGTCTTTTGAATCTCAGGTCTGATAAAAGTTGGTCCAAATTTAAAATTATTGGCATAAGAACAAATCTGAACACCTGGCTGTTTGGTTTTATCAACCTTAACATGAAGCACATCTTTTCTTCTCAATTATTAATTTGCCAATTTTGTGAAATCCTTGTGGTTCTTACTCTTATATTTGTCTTAGTTAGGTTTTCACAAGTTATGATGTGACTCACTTTTCTTTGCTCTCCAGGGTGGCGCCCCAGCTTCAAATACTACAATATGTGGGTTTCTCTGGCTGGAGCTGTACTCTGCTGTGTGGTGATGTTTGTCATCAACTGGTGGGCGGCTCTCCTCACCAACGTCATCGTCATGGGTCTCTATATCTATGTCAGCTACAAGAAGCCAGGTAGGTATCTAGGTGAAGGGGATTTAGTAAAGCCAAAGTTTTTTGGTTTGTTTGATAAATACAGTTTCATAGTTACCAAGTGAGTATATAGTTTATAGAGCTTTACAGTAGATTCAACTGAATCGGATAAATGCTGACTATTTTGTAAATTATTTTTAGGAGCAAATGAGAAAAAAAACACTAAATTTGTAATATTTGGGAATAACAAAGTTGCTGGTGATTTTGGTCCAGTTGCACTGTGTCTTTGCTCTTGCAGCCATCATGTATTGCTATCGTCCACCAGGGCTGTGTGATATCAACACAGTCAAATATCACAATATTTTTGATTCAGTACCTCTATCATTGTTGTCACGATATTTAGGGGATGCCTGCTGGTGCTTTCCTAAGATACTTCAACACAAGTTTTTGATGACCAATCTGTAGTAAAATGGATATGATAATGGAACAACTAGAACCCCTTTGCCAGTTCAGAAAATTGTATCTTTTTGCTGTAATGCAGCCTTTAAAACAGGAAAAAAAAGCAGTTGTCATATCACGATATGATGATATCCAAAATCCCAGACGATATCGATACCTCTCGTAGCCCTGTGTCCAGTGGCATGTAGGTCAGAAGATGGGCATGACACATGGTACATTTTAGTTGTGATGACAAAATTTATGGAGAAGATCTTTGTAAATTTGGAGACTGATTGCAGAGATTTCCAATCCTGTGTGAGTATTCCATTAACGTTATAGATGTCCTGTGTTACTTTATGCATATTGTGCTGAAAACAAATCCAGAGGAACTGCAGGATTTGCTCTGAGTCGACGGGGTTGACACAGTAACTCACTTGTTAGCCCTGTTTCCTCACAGCAGGAAGACATGCGTTTGAACCAGCCCTGAGGGATATTTCAGAAAGCAGGCTTACTGACTAACTTGAGTTTGTTAACCGAGAGTTCAGGGAAACCTGGGATTTTGTTCTCAGGAAGTGAGATTAGAGCAATTCTAGGTCAGTCACTACAGTAACTTGCACCCTGAAGCTTACCTGCTGGGTGGCAGCTTTACCTGAACTAACCTCCAGTTATCGCTCAGAAACCTTGAGGAGGTTGGAGCATTTTACCTGGGAGATAGCTGTCGGACATGGTGTGCTCTTTTTTTGGCAATCCGTCCACATTATTTTTTGCAGAAAGCGGTTTCTTCGTTGAAATTTGTCAGCAAATTGGGCTAAATCCTCTGCACTGACCCTTTGCCTTGTTGGTTACCATGGTGAATCCTTTAATCTGCTCTCCATCAATGCTGGCTTCTTCAGTTCATTGTGAACCCGCTTCACAAGCTGTTCTGAAACCCAAGTTGGGTTTGTTCAACTCAGAGTTCAGCGTTATGTTCAGGGTTTGTTTAAGCACTGAGCACCTTCCTGAAATCCCCCCCAGGTCCTTTCTGTGTGGACTGTGAATGTTGTCTTTGTGTGTGCGTGGGTGGAGAGCACCCAGAGGAGATCGCCCACAGATGAACTGAAGACTTTAAACTGGCTGTAGTTGTGAATGTGTGTGTTTTGTTGTTGCCCAGTGTTTGCTGGGATAGGTAACCTGACAATTTCCAGGGGAAAACAAATCAGGACAGGGCATCTTAACTCATAAATATGCATAGGCCTTTCAAGTGGTCAGGCACAGCACAAATAAAATGAAGAATTCTGATGAAGAAGTTTGATTTGGAAATGTTTTTAAAATACAGCTAAGAAGAACGTAGCTAAAGTAATATTTTACATGAATCAAACAACAGAGAAGCAGAGTAGGGTATAGAAAGTTAAGTCATACAAAGGTGGTCAAGTATAGGGCAGTATAACAAGAACTAGTCTATTGTTTAAGTTTAATAAGCAAATGATGATTCAGTCAGCAGTCAGTCCAGAGTTTAGGAGCCCTGGTGGCCAAGACCTCATGTATGACCACACACCTCCTCCAACACAAAGTTTGGTCTCGCAGCTCTAAACACACACCTGTTTGCACACGCAGTTTGACATGCAGCTACACACACACACGAGGCATCCCTACTGACGCCCAGCACCACATGGGTCAGACGGCCTTTGGCCTGGCAGGCCACCCATAAACAGTCTTCCTGACCCCACCGTGTGTTTTTGTCTGCATGTGTTGTCCCCTCCAGATGTGAACTGGGGTTCATCGACTCAGGCTCTGACCTACCACCAGGCTTTGACCCACACTCTGCACCTCAGTGGAGTGGAGGACCACGTCAAGAACTTCAGGTACCAAAAAGGAAATGCCTGTGTGTCCCTGTCCTTGTTATTTTGGCATAAAATCCAGCCATCTTATCAGCCTCAATTACAGTTGAGATGCCACAGAATCACTCCGTTTGCCCAGTTTAATTTTCTTCATCGGATATGGTGGCCGTTGGTAAATCTTCTTCTCAAAAATAGTGATGAAATGAAACTTGAAACAGGTGAAATAGACTAACTAAGATAAACCTTCTCCTATATATCTCCTATTTATTATGTATGTTTACAATTACATCACAATTAAAATTGCCCAAGATTCCCCACAATAAACAAAAGAAAAAAAAAGAAACAAAGTGAATTTTTTAAGAGGATGAAATAAAACCTTCCCCAGGGCTCCCGTGTTTCAAAGGGTTCAACACTCGTTGGAGCGGTGTTTTTGCCAGAGATCTCTTGTCAATCAAACAGTGAGTCCAGGCCTGTGATGCCTTTTAATTTTGATGTTCTGCTGGAAGTTTGTTTTTTCTTTCTGTTCACCCATGGTGGCTGCTCATGCCAGCTGCCCAGCTCTTCTGTTTATCACAAACAATCTGGAAACATAATCAAGACTATTTTGCCTCAGGCAGACAGGCAGGTGTTGAGAATAGCAAATGTAAAAGCTTTGAATTGGCTCTTAACTGAATCCCAGTTGTTATAGAGACTAGCATGGAGTAGCTGTCAGTGTTGGGCAAGTTACCTTCAAAATACATAACATATATGTATGACATATGATATTTAACAGTCATGAGTTACTTTACAACATTACTTTGTGTTTGAAGTAATGTGTTTCATATTCCACTACTTTTGCCTTACTTTCACCAGTATAAGCACAGAAATCCTAGAGCCTCTGTTAGTAGCCTATAAACGCTGTCCTCCATGATCTGTCATCAAATCGCTGACGGGAAAAAGAAACCAATGCGGTTGATATTTTTTTCTGTTTCCTGGTGACATGAATTCGGCGTATTACTTAACTTCTAAATAAATAAACGCTTACTTTGTAATTCATTACTCGACATAAGTAACTGTGATAATATCACCAAAACTATATCAGTAACGTGTGATGTTACTTAGTTACTACTGAAAGTAATGCATTAGAGTAACAGTTACTTGTAGTTCTGCCAGTGCGTATTATAGCATATACGTGAAAATCTGTAGGAGGTTTTTATATTTGGTTTGAAAGCAGCTGTGGCTTAGCTGTTCAGCAAGTCATACTCGCCCCACTCATTTATCCCTTTGTTCTCATGTCTAATTATCAGTGGCACAGGAGGTAACACACATGCCAGACAAGGAAAGCAACATGAGAGTAGGGAATCTGCAGGGACAGCGGCCGGGTGACGGTGAATAGACTGCAGTCACGATGATCCTACCTCTCAGCACATAACCACTTGCTCAGGAGAGGGTCTTACATAACTACATATCAGGGGAGACGAGTGGCAGACTGACTTTTCACAACCCTGTCCTCTGTCGTCCTTGTTGTACACTGAAACGGTCTCCTCTCAGGCAGCCGTCACATGTCCGTACAGTATGGGTTGCAGTGCTCGTGTTGTAACATGCTCGCTGTGCAAGTGAATTAGAATTAATTACATTATCTACACCACATCGAGCAAATGTTTGGCATGCTAGCCTAGATTTTTTTCACTCACTACTGTATGTAGTATGTGAAAAAAATATGTTTAGAGGTTTGAATGTGTGTCTCGAGCAACATCAGCATTACCCAGGCCACCCTCCAGAAGTGAAGAGCAGTAGACCTTTTTCACAGCAGCCATTTTGACATGAAACAGCAGGGTAAACACAGCTTTTACTAATGAAATTAATTAACTTCCATTAAGGTTTAGCAAAGCCTTTCAAGTGAGCGAGAATGAACAGCAGCAGGACCCAGGCTGTGTTAGACCTAAACTGAACAGAGCCTTCATTAATGTCATCAGTAACACCTGTGTTTACCTGCTATTCCATGGCAAAATGGCTGCTGTGAAGAGTCTGTTTGCTCCGGCACAGCAGTGGAACAGGGACGGGCGAATTGAGAAGTTCTGGACTAAGTAGATGAAGATGAGGAGAGACAAATGAAAAGATGGCAAGAAACGGAAGGAGATTTGCATATATTACCGGAACAGGCAAGGCTTTCTGAAAAAAAAAAATTTGTTCAAAATGTCTTCAGAATGGGATTCTTTGGAGCTTAGGCAATAGCTGTAGCAGCACATTCATCAGTGTAGTTTCAGCACAATTAATACCACATGTCACTTGGAAGGCTCGCAGTATCTTTGTAGCAGCACTCAGGGCTTGAAGTTACAGCTTTTGCTAGCAATGACATGTTTTTCACAGGATGTGCCAGCAGGGCAGAGAGCTGAGCTGGTTGCTTAGAGCTTTTTCTGGGCCAACAGTTGACGTTCATATTTGGGTGGCAATCAAATTGATGTAAAATAGATAAATGAAAATACAATCTTTTTTTTTTTGCAGGGAAAAATATCTTAAATTTGGCAGAAATACTCCAGACATAGTGAATGTTTTTGTGTGTTATTTACATAATTATTATTAGTGGAACTCAGAAAAGACCTCAAAGTTCATCCTCCAGCTGAAGGATTTCTGGTACAGAAGTGGATTTTATGTGATTTATTGGCATTTATGGGGATGCGTTCTATTTAAATCTAAACACTAGTTATAACCCTTGGCCTTTAAACACACCGTTCCTAATATTGGTCTTTGTAGGCCTTCAGCATAGACCCTCCAGGGAGCTAAGGCAGTAGACTTAGATGAAATGAAGCAGCACTGATACAGTGAAACAGTCACATTCAGGACTGAAGGATGGTGCTTGTCCTGAAGTGACATGAGAGTCCAACCAGATGAAGGGTAGCATCAACATTTAGTATGACAAACCTATCAAGGTGCACAGCGGGGCCGCCCCTGCCAGCAGTGCCCACGCTTGTTACTGTAACCCTAATCCAACAAAATGCAGTTGTAACATCTGCCTAACAAAATGTGTTTGTTTTCCCAGTGCTTGCACACGTTGCATATGATGCACTTGTGGTTTTGAGCATGTACCGGGCATGTGTCTCCACCTTGGAGAGGTTCCCATGGCAATAAATCAACAAAGAGATTAAGAGACATCTGACAGTGTCTTCAAAACTACTTGAACGTTACTCTCAGCTCCTTTGTCTCTCCCCCGACCGGCTCCATTAAATCTCACAGTGCTTAACATATTTGCTTTGATGTGCGCTACTCTGGTCCTCCACAAGCCTGTTTTTACATCCTTCGCCAAGAAGTGAGAGACCGCTCCCCAGGTCACAAGAAGATGTGGATGGAAACAAAAACGTGCACATGTGACTGTAAAAAGGGGAAAAGGTTTGATACTAAAATGTAGCTGATCAGTTAGACCGTGTACCACATAACTATTGGGGCTAATGCTGCGTTCAAGTCCTCGTCAGATTCATGGGATAAATCTGAAGCTCCCGTTTCCTGGTTTGTAAAATAATAATAATAATGATAAAATAAAAAATAAAATAGCATGGTATTCATGTGCAAAGCATTTGGGGACTGATGACATTAAACTTTATTGATCCCAAAGGAAATTCATGCACCAGAGATTACTCAAAATGCAAAATGCAAAAACAGCAGAAGCACCAAAATGCTAACAACTTCACTAATTCGTGTTACATCTAGAATCCTGATTTGCCCAACTTGATTGCCCAACTTTGTGTGGCATTCACGTGCACTTTGTGCTGGGAAACTGAAATATTCGATAAACCCGACACCACATGAACGAGCCAGAAGTCGTAGTTTCTGCCGCCCTGGTTCAGTGATGGGCCAGGCTCCACTCGACCTATCAGCTAAAGCAGACATGCCAGAAAAGTGCTGAAAATAAATAAATAAAATAAAATGAGTTGATGCTAACTGTAATGTGGACGTGCTTCTGTTGTTTGTGTTTGACCCCAGACCACAGTGTTTGGTGATGACTGGCTATCCCAACTCCCGTCCAGCTCTTCTTCACCTGGTCCACTCTTTCACCAAGAATGTCGGCCTGTTGATCTGTGGCCATGTTCGCACGGTGAGTCGCTGCACTGTTGTTCGTTTTTGTCGTCATTTTGGTTTCGTGGGTACGTCCAAGTTATTCTTTTTATGAGGACAGATGCTGTTGCAACTCTCGAACAGTTGCTAAATTGCTTCAGAGACTAATAATGATAGCACCACAAAGGAAATTATTGTGGTGTCATTGATCGACCAAGACATGTCTTTGAAGATAAACTTTGAGAGAGGCAATTTAGTCATGAGCACTGTGATTGTTGGCCACACAGTCAATAACAGTTAACCTCATTAGATTTATTTACTTGGATGTTATGACAGATGCCACCAACATAAGTGCTTCAGAAAATCCCACAAAGGCCATTAGCTATGAAAAGCTCAAAGAATGATCCATATTCACTAAGTGCAGCCATTGTTTTCTGCTCTTGTCCTCATTAAAGAATCATACCAGTGATTTTGCATATTTTGCAATAACTACAAAATGTACATACTGTGTTTCTGCTTTTCTGAAAGCAAAAAGCTCCATATCATTTTTCCTGCCTTTTATCCAGCCACTGGTTTCCATTCACTCCACTACGATGTGAAAATGAACTTTCAGAGACTTCAGTCTTTCCTCACATCAGTGTTCCATCACTGTAATAAAGTCGTCCACATTAGTTTCCCTAAAAGCAGCAGCACTGTTGTGTTTTGATGACTGATGACTGCATGGTTTGTGTTTATTGCAATGTAAATTATAGTAAATGGGCCAAACATTCAAAGTCACTGTTGTGGTGCTTTTAAGGCCATTCTTTCAAGCTCCTGTTTCTCATTTTAGGTAATATATATCCTAAAGTGGCACCGTGGTCATGGGGGCTGACGTAATTGTTCCTCTGCTGTATACCGCCGTGTAAAAAGCCCTTTACCGATCCCCTGGCAGCCACACTGAAAGTTCACAGTCAGAGGCTCTCTTTGATTGGATGAAGGCAGGCTCCATGCAGTCCGCCAGCCCTCGCTGGAACATGCTGCCCCCCAATGAGTGCCCTCTGTTTTGCCCTCCTGCTTGGCTCTTCCATTAGCACTGAGAGAGAGAGAGCCTCACACAAACCTATGGTGTAAACATTCTCCGCTAATAGCGATACATGTTCCTGGCTTAAGGCGTCTTCTGTGTGCTATTTTCTTCAGAAATAAACAAACTCCCCGATGATGACGTTTGGAGCAGAGCTTTTGAATTACGGCTTTTTACCCACTTCTCCCCAGTAATCACAGTCAGACTAAATTTATCATCCTGTTACTTTTGATTTTGTTAGGACAAACTGAGATTGGTCCACATGGTCATTTGAGCTAATCATCCTAAGTCAGCGGCCGCAGTGCCATTGGGACACATTTCATGTGCTGTGTGTGTGTGCCTCTCCGTAGGGCTCCAGAAGGCCAAACTTCAAAGAGTTGGCAACAGACCAATCCCGTTACCAGCGATGGCTGCTGAGGAACGAAACCAAGGCCTTCTACACCCCAGTGTTCGCTGAAGACATGAGACAGGGCACCCAGTACCTGCTACAGGTAGGACAATGTGGTAGAAGAGGGTGTGACGATATCACTGAACCAACACAATTAGTGACTGTATGTACAAAGATTAATTCCCTGGAAGCCTATTTACGTCTTTTGTGGACTGACATCAAATGGCAGCTCATGCCAGCAGCGTTGGCTTACTGCGTGCTGCTGCTGTTTGTTGGGGTTAATAGGCACTTATTTCTAATGGAACATGTTTTTCCTAATTGTTGTAAAATGGCTGCCAGCTCAGAATGTTTCAAATTGTTTCTCTTGCTTTCCACTGGAGATCATTTTATCAGTGTGCTATAAAACAGTGGTTTTCAAAGTGGGGTCCGGGGGATTCCCAGGGGTCCTTTAGGGTCTTCCAGTGGGTCCTCAGCAAAAATGAGGAATAGTGGAGCAGGTAAAATTCTTATGAAAAGCTGCCTTTCACAAGCATTTCAATACGAGAAAAATGATCCAGCATCACTCATCTGACATTCAAAACAGTCATCTGATTTTTCTGGTCATTTTTGTGTAACTTTTACTCATTTCTTGCTAAATTTTGGGTCATTTCTTGCTAATTCACTAAATGCCTTTTCAGTTTGCAAAAAATACTTAAAGAATTACCTAAAACTATATTCTTCTAAATCCATCCATCCATCCATTTTCTAAACCGCTTTATCCTCACAAGGGTCGCGGGGGGTTGCCGGAGCCTATCCCAGCGCTCAATGGGTGGAATATTCTTCTAAATGTTACTTGTAAATTTTAAAATGATATTTTTAAATATTAGATCAGTGATGCTAGATTGACAACAGATTTTTTGTGTTTGAATGCTTTTGAAATTAGGGCCCTTACAGAGCAAAATGACTTCAGATGGGGGTCTGCAGCTTAATGAAAGTCAACTTGGGGGTCCAGGACATAAAAAGTTTGAAAACCCCCGCTATGAAGTACAGGAAAAGTGAAGCGCTGGAAGTCGCCATAGTTGCTGAAACGCGGAGTTGAATCAGTGCCACAAAGCTTTGCTGCTGAATGCTCTGACCACCTCTCGTTCTCCTCAAGGCTGCTGGTCTGGGTCGCCTCCGGCCCAACACGCTGGTGCTCGGCTTCAAAAACGACTGGAGGGACGGCGACATGATGAATGTGGAGACTTACATCCACATGATCCAGTGAGTTGCCGACATTTTGGACGGCGGTCCTGCCATTTAACCTTTTGAAACCTGAGCAAATTCACTTGATTTGTTTGAAAGAGTGACTACAAAATGACCTCCAAAAACGTGTTGACAAGCAAGCAAACAAGCAAAAAAGCCCACTTCGAAGCAGGTTACAGTTTTTAAAAGAAAAGTGTAAAAACAAAATTTCAAGAAATTAAGAAAAAACTTTACAAGCAGATATGCAAAAAATGATCAGAACATTATAAAAATAGTACAAGACAATCAGCAAAGAAGAGCACATATATTAGCAAATTTGTGAAGTAATTTCACGACTATCAT
>OMLB01018655.1:46699-66544 GCA_900302555.1 Myripristis jacobus | reverse complement strand
GTTGGGGGGGGAGTGACTGTCTTTCTGCCTTTTGTTGTTATGACTCATAGTGTGAAGCCTTGTTGCTTCCTGCAGCAACACTAAAATTCAAACATTAACGCCTACGCATTCTTTAATGCAATCAGAACTGAGCGATTTTGAAATATGTAATGACTATGCCTTTCGATATACGTGTCCTTGCCTTTATGTATGTGATTAAATAGGACCTCACAGCTCGGAAATGAGTACACTCAGTAATTTCTCTGAATGTATTGATTTTCTGTCTGTGCCTGCCTCCCTTTCTCCTCCCTGCCCCCTCCCCTCTCTCCTCCACCATCCTCCACCAAGGAAACCCAGTCTGAACCTGTACGAGCCCCTGTACGTGAGGCGCTACCGGAGGTTGGACCTGCCCAGCTTCTCCACCCCGCACCAGGGGAAGGGGGGGTACTGGTGGAGTCCGCAGAGGTACCAAGGGGTGGGATCCACCTGGAGGGACACACGCCGTCGGCGAATGGTCCTCCCTGGGAACACTGGATTCTCTGATGTGCTCTCCAGCCAGAGTGCAGGCTACTGCCGGATCCGCCCCACCCTGGTGTGAGTGGCCACAGTCATGGAGGGTTGGATGGGGGATGGGGGTATAAGAGGGGCTGCATGTGTGTGTGCAAAATTTGTGTCGGCATAACTTTCTCACCCATGCCTAGCCTGTGTGTGTGTGTGTGTGTGTGTTCCTGAGGGGCCTGCTCTTGAGGAGCCTCTTCTAAAGCAGAAGTTGGTTGTCAGCGCTCTGAGAGCAGGAGATGACAGTCTGCTTAGCAGTCAATCACCACTCAGCCAGCTTATCAAGACAGAGGAGAAGCCAGGCATGGAGCCCCCGTCAGGAGCTCTCCTCACCCCGTCGCCCTGCTTGTGTGTCACCGAGGCCACACCGTCACACAAGGGCCATTAGGCCTGTCAGAAAGCATGTAAGCGTGTGGGGTCGCCTCCTCGTGTGTGACCATTCTGCCTGTCTCCTGTCAGAGGGAGATGCCCCACTGAGGCCACAGCCCTCACCAGTCTGTAGGTATTTCTGAGTGCTTCAGCACATGGTGGTCAGGAAGACCAAGCAAGTATCATAGAGAGTGTACAGATTTTTTTGTGGTCTATGGCTGCTAAAACCAATTCAACCAAAAGAAAAAAGTCTTAGTTTGTCATAGTTTCAGTAGTGTATCAAAGATACGACATCACAAGGCAGACAAATGTTGAAAAATTACAAAACATCTCAGAGAAAAAAAAAGTGTCTGTTTTCAAGGAAGAATGAGTCCAAACGTGCAGCGATCACGTCATGTTCCACTTCTTAACCTCTGCGGGGTTGGCAATGTGTCGGGGAACGGGAGTGCAGGTAAGCTACGCAGCTTGACAACAAATTAAACTCCCAGCCAAACTCAAAAAAAGTTATTGGCTTCCATACTTTTGTAAGCTTTCATCTCTCTTGTGTCTGAAAACAAGATTTCCCGGATACGTTAGTTTGCTATGTCAACAGCCTCGACAAGTGGAAAATCTTGAATTTCCCAAGAGAAATTGTTAATTTTCATAGGTTATGGATTGATTCCATCACATTTTTCAATTTTCTGGATGTATACACTTAAATTAGCTTCTAGACTCTTAAGATAATAATCTGAGAATTGCTCTTTGTTTACATCCAGCTCTCATATATGTTACTTTCTGACCACCTTCTAGCTGCACCACAGGCAGAGACAGTAGACAATATCATACAAAAAGTAATTTGGTTGAAAAAAACCTATAATAAGCTAATCTTTGGCATTCAGCATACACCCTTCTACATCTCCCTGTGTACTCTAGTATCCATTTTTTCACCCCCACCCCCTTTAATCTTCCTGTGTCACCACTAGCTATATTTCCAATTCCACAACCTCTATTACCGACCCCCATTTATACCCTCTACCCCTCCAGCCAGCCCACTCCACACCCCACACTCTGCATCCCCTCCAGGGGTTGATACCCCCGAGTGCACTGACCTTAATGGATGAGCTCGGTAATGGTCACCATTCCCTGGTGCATCATGTTGTCATGACTGTTGAGTGGTAAGTTACCATTGGCTTATTTCACAGTATGCTCACTCAGCTCCTTGACTCGATCTGATTTTTAGTACTCTGTCCATCGAGCCAGTTGTTATGAAAGAGATGGAGGAAAGGAGGAGGATGAGCTGGTGGGTTATTGGGAGGGAAACAAAAACAAGTCAGCTTCTCCACCGGAAAAAGGAGCCAGGATGAGAGTGATACGTGGAGATAGAGAGGAGGGAAGAGAGGGGACACCCAAGAGGGTTTAGAAAGGGAAGGAGAAAAGATCAAGAGAGACACTTAAGTGCAAAGACGGAATGATAGAAAGAGATGGTTTAGAGAGAAAGGGAGAAAGACGGATGGTCAGGGGAAAAGAGAAAGAGTGGAAAAAGAGAGAGAGAAGAGGAAAAGAGAGAAAAAGCCAGGGGGCTAATGGGCCCCATGGCCAATCAATCCTGAGTGATGGCCACTTTAGAGTGAGCCAGGCTGACAGATGGAGACCATCCCTCTGCTTTAGCTCTCCCCTGACTCTCCAGCTCCTAACTCACCATGCTGGGGCACAGCACCCAACCCACTGACCCCAAGAGCACATCTGACATCACACACACACACACACACACACACACACACACACACACACACACACACACACACACACACACACACACACACACAATCACATTTGGCCCAGCGATTGACTACTACCCCCTGTCTGTCAGCTCAGCAAATCCATTTATTATGTGAGAAATGGCCATGTCAGGGCTCCATACAGTGCATGGCCACTGTTATTCCTGACATGGGTGAGTCTGAATGAGTGCAGCATCAGTTGTAGACTGATTCTCCATAAGCATTGATTGGACTAAATGAGCACTGGGATCGATTGCTCTGCGTTTACGAGGAGGAGGGGGTGAATGAGACAGTGCATGGCTCTGTGGCCACTTGTTCGTGCTGAAATGGGAGGGTGAAAAACTGTTCCATTTAAGTCAGTAGGTTACCGTATAAACCAATTATTGGCCAACATAGCGAAAAGTACAGCACTGTGCAGTCCCATGGCATATAGGCAGTGAGTGTGACTGCAGAAAATCTCATTTAGTCACATTTTCAGTGTTAAAATCTTGTTTATCTCAAAACAAATGCCAGTGGGATGAGATAATCTCACTTGTTTCCAATGATAAACTTCTTTTGAGATTTTTCTTGGTCTGTAGTTTCTTGATACTACTGGGCTGATCTTCCTTCTGCCTTATTTCAACATATTTACCCTTGCTCTCAGAAAAAAATCTGGAAACAAGTGGGAAAATCTCATCCCATTGTAAGATTTTTTTTTAATTTAGTTTTATAGGAAAAACAAGATTTTAAGACTGAATATGAAACTAAATGACTTGTTGAGAAGGAGATGTTTTGCAGTGTGGAAAGAAAGTGCAGGCAGGTACCATATACGTACATAGACTGTTGATGTGTAGCTCTTTCTGAAGATATAGCAAGGACGTACTTTGCTCCATTTTGTGTACTAGATATAAAAAAAAAGTGAAATCTAACAAATAATTCCCCTCACATCTTACATTTTAATGTTCCTGTTTTCCCCAAAGCACAAAAAGCGTGTCTCTGACATTTAGAATGAGAGCTTGTTTACAGCCTTGCACTAAAACCAAGCCAAGGTCCAAAAAAAACAGCCAAACAAGAAATCAGTGTCATAAATTGTTCTCCACAGCCCCTGTTAAAAAAGATTAAAGGGAAGACGTCGCAATTCAGTGACAGGCTGGCTGGACAGGGGGTGGATGGAGGGCCTAGACACCAGCGGGGGGGAGAGGAGAAGGACAGCGGTGAGGTTTCCATTGATAGATAGATCCTCGACAGCCTCTTTCTGCCCACACTATCAGCGGGGATGCTGCCACTGTCTTGCTCACACATGCAGGAACACACACACACACACATAGAGGAACCTCTTGTTAAGCTGCAGCGTTAACAGCTGCATGACTCAAGTTGCTACTGTGTGCATGTTTGCCGCTGCATCGTGTGCGTTCATCTGTGTACACATGCATATGTCACTCATACATGTCTCCTTTGTGTGCGCTAAGGCAGCACTTCACACAATCCGCCACATTGTCCATTCTGCTCCTTGCAAATCCTTTTGCTGGTGAACAGCTCTGTTTTTTCCAGCCAGCTGTCATGTCAACAGTCAGCCAAACAGTCAGTAAGTCAGTCAGAGAGGCTGCAATGCGATGCTTCCAGCGGACCTTGCGCGATTTTAGCTCCTTCACTTCCTGAGCCATGGAAAAGGGTCAAAGCACAAGACACAGATGGCAGAACCCGGGCTGAGCTTCGGAGAAATCCAACTCTGCTCAGGGGCGGAGAGGCAGAATGTCGAAAAGGCAGAGTGAGGGGAAAAAGAAATGGATCTGGCAGGAAGTGAGGGAGGAAATCGAGCAGGAACAGACCATTTGTTTCCATAACCCAGTACACACAGACACACATCGATTAGGATTAGGCCAGAAACTGTATCACTTTGCATGTCAGGACTTATTCTTGCAAAGCGTATTCATTCTCATACCTATTCATAATTTCCAGAGTAAAGTTTTAGCAGTGTTGACTTTGTAGCGATGCATGTCGGAAAAATTACCTCAAAGTTCAGATTTTTTTTTTTTTTTTCCTTTTCTGGTTAGTCTGCATCACGTCAGAAAGACAGAGTTTTTAATCCACTGACATTTTGAGACGTCTGGTCCCTTGGTGCTGTGAGAGAATCACCTACTGAGCCTGGTAATTGAATGGCGCTGTTTTGCTATCATTATCCCAGCTCACCTCTGCCAGGCTGACGTGCTCAATAATGAAGTCTTTGGTAATTAAGTTAGCCGATTAGAGAGCTGATATATAATTAAATTCAAAAGGAACAGTTGTTAGGATTGTTTCTGTTTTACTGTTAGCCTTCTCAGCTTTTGTATTCTCACTTGCAGCAAACGAGATGAAATCTAGAGGCTTATATTCACAAGTTCACCTGATGGAGGTAACATAGTTTCATCTCAGCTACCTCAAGGCTGATTTTTAGTAGAAATTTTAAAGTCCCCCTCCACTCAAAAATGTTTTTCCTGTGTTTATGTCCTCTAAAACGTCTGCCCTTGACTATACTGACTCTAACTCTGCAAAGTTTGCCACCAGAGAGGTGCTTTCACAATCCTCTGCTGAAGGTTTTGTTTGTTTGTTTGTTTGTTTTTTACATGGACAGATTATCAAATATAATACAAGTTACAAGCCAGTGTGCAAGCAGGCAGGGGCGGTGGGCAGGGACTTTACATATTCATAGTCTGTGCATACTTAATGAGTGCCAGTAGTAGAGTTATATCTAAGCCATTTTAAGGCACTAAGGGATGTATTTCATGGAAAACTTCTACATATGTAATATTAATGAACAGAGATAATTTTTAGGGGTTTAATCACTGGCTGGAGAGGGACTTTAAATCTGACTTTTTTATATATATTGCATTGTGTGAGCTCTCCAATCCATACAGGAAATCTGTCATCTTTCCTCAAGGCCGAGATGCGAGGTTGTGTAGATCAAGGCATTCTGACTATGCACTCCAAGGCATGAACTGCTCATTAAGAGCTGAAAATCATATGAGTGAAACACTAATGCCAGACACACCCCTTTTCCTCGTGCCCTCTCCCTCGATGCGTGGAGCGTCCACTGAAAGCCGATCCCCAGCGGCAGAAGGCGGCATGTTGAACAGGTGACAACACAGCCCCGTCCCTCCCTCAGACTGCCAGCCAGGCTCAGTTTACTGTAGAAAGTCACACAGCAGATGGTGTCCAAGGAAGCGAATTAGCTCCGCAAGGCCGTGTCCACACACACCAGATGGGGTGGAAGAAGAAACAAAGAAACCGGGGAGAAAAACAATGACATAAAGACGGAGCGGCCAAGGTGGAAGGAGGGGAGCAGGGGTTTTGTATGGGCTCATTTGTTTGTTTGCTTGTGTGCGTGTGTCTTTGTTGACATGGCCGAATGTAAGCCTTGGCCAAGTTCATGGGCCTCTTCACAGTGATTATGCCCAGATCTCACAAGCAGCAATGAATGTTTCATCCATCAGTGAATATTGTGCAAGATCTAATTCAACCTGTGTTTTTTCTTTCTCTTTAAAAGGTGGCGATACCGCTATCAAAAACTGAGAGAGATGGTGCCTGAAGTGCTGAGAGGAAGAGTATAAGGGCCAATAAAGTCAAAGACTCTTTTCTTCATGGAGTGGTGTATTCCTTGGCTTGTTTTTACTACAGTCTCTCTGTTTTTCTCTTTTTCTCTGTCTCTCTTTCAGTATCCTTCCGTAAAAAAAGTGAAGTTTCTCGGGCTTTCGGAACAATCTGACACTTGATATGCGCACATTATATGGGTGACAAATCGCCAAAGCATATACCCTTTTGAAAACATAAACGACTGGTCCAATTTGTGCAGGCCTGGGAGGGGGGAAACAGACATATTTTTGGTCAAGGCAATCTTATAATGTCAGTGGTTCAAGAATGGGGCTGCATGGAATGTTAATAAGTGAAGTCAAAAAGGGGAACATGACTTAAATGTCACACAGATGTGGCCTATCAGTGATGCAATCTAGCAAGGAAATGAGTTGTAGCACTTAGGCCGCAATATTGTGTTGGGAGCTGTTACCTCTGTGAAACGGTGTATCGACTGTACATGAGGCTTGTGTGGATGTAAATGTCAGAATAAAGTTGTGGTGTAACCCGACTCTGAAACTGTGCCGGGCTATCTTGTTTTTCAATCTCTCTCTCTCTCAGTCCACGCCCCTGCACAGCCCATCTGGCTGTGATTATTGGCCGTGGCCTAATCCAGCACCTTGTCCCTTTTGACACAATGGGGAGGGCCAACTTTCTGTTGTTTCACACTCACCCCTCTTCCTCAACTCTCTCTCTCTCTCTCCCTCTCTCTCTCTTCTTCTTCTTCTTCTCTCTCTCTCTCTCTCTCTCTCTTCCTCCGTTTCTGTCTCCTCTTTGCCTGGCTGCTGCTGCATCTGTCACTAGCCGAGTGGCAAGCGCCTGTTTGGCCCGCTGCCAATGCTGACAGCTGGCAGAGAAAGGGAGGAGGGAGAAAAATGGAGAAAGAGAGACAGAGAAAGAGAGAAAATAACCACGGGGGGCGGAGAAAGAAAGAGAGGGGGTAAGGTGGTGTGGTTGATGAATATCAGCGCAGCTTAAAAATTCCAATATCAACTTTCTGACTGCACACAATATCTCAAAGTTGGGCAAAGGAAATCAATAGTGGTACACCAGATAAACAACAAAAACATGGAGAGAGAGAAAAAAAACCTGAGTGAGGGAGCTGGTGGGCCACCTTTTGTCCTTTCACTGTGGAACCACTGCTTTTATTGCTTTTATTTTTTTTCTCTTCCTCAATATTTGTTTCTTTTGCCTCAAGCCATATCACAAAAAAAGTTTGAAGAAGTTCTAACTCCCTCTGTCCTGTTCTTCCTCAGTTGATGCTGTTGTTGGCCAGCAGCCATGTTTCAGGAAAGCTCTGACTCGACTATTCTATTTTATTGACCTTTGTTTGTTTACAGGAGGAAGCAAATAAATGGAGGTTGGATTTTGTGTCAAGCTGAGAGACGGCGGAGGGACCCTTAAATAAACAGTTCACCCAAAATATTTGAAAAAAGAAAGAAAGAAAAAAACTTTTCCCACTCCATGCCTAGTGCCATCTATCCATCTGAATAGTTTCTGTGTGATTTGGTGAGGTTTCCAGGCACCCCGGTACAATTGAGCTGGATGAATATTCATTTTGGGAGCTCAAGCCATTAACTATTTACATGTGAAAAACTCAGCATCAATAGCTGTTTTTAAAAACAATGACACAGATAGCTGACACATTCCACAGCACTTGGGAGTGAAGAGTCTCACTGGGAACCATTTCCTGCTGAGGAGCACTGGCAAACTGTATCTGCCTCTAATTCATAATCATTGGGGGCAGACAAATACAGTTTGGTGCTCTTGAGCAGGAAATAGTCCCAAAAACTCTTTGCCCCCCTGGCCTAGGGCATCTAGATGTATTGTACAGGGAACTATGTAGATAGACTGCACTAAGGGTATTTTTGTAGTGCAAATGAACTGTTCCTTTAAGGCTGGATGTCAACTCATCATTGCAAAAAAAAGGGGGTTGGGTGGTGGTTTGACATAACCAAGAGAAGTCCCAGAATGCACTGCTTCACTCAACACTCTGCCTGATGCAAGGCAGACTGCAGGCTCGGGTGGGCTCCCAGCACTTTAGGGTGGTCTTAAAACATTATTAGCGGAGGCACAATTTTACAGTAGCGGTGTTTTCATAATGGTAAGCTGCACCGTGTTGACTTTAGCTAATATTCCAGAGAGTGTGTCGGGACTTTAAATCTCAACCGCTGTGAGAAAATACGGGAGACTCCTTCACGAGCGCAGACTGCATGTTTGTATGAGGTGGAGAGGCCCAGCGTGCCAAGCCTTCAAAGAGGACAGACTAGTAAATCGCCCACTCTCCTGATGCATCATCATTCTTGTGTTAGTTTTTGATCCTGCGTGCAGCGTCGGGGGAATGCGCCGGGTGACCGGTCTTATAAATATCTACGGTGTGTTTATTTGGCAGCATAACACATTTCTTTCCCTCCTCTGCCTGTGGTGTAAAAACAACAGGGGTGTGTTTATAATGTATACATACTGATATATGAGAGCTCCATGCAAAAATATTTCTTATTTCACAGTCAGGAATCTCAAGAATCACATGGGTCCTTATTCCAGCAACAGAGATGAGGAGCACAGAGGGAACTTGGGGGAAGAGATGAAACAAAAAAATGCATCATTCCAGGGATGCAGAGAATTTATTATCCACCTTTTAGTGTTTTAGTGTATTTACACAGGGCTGAGTTATATGATTGAAATCAATATTGTAGTGCTGATTAGGATGTTTTTGATATCAACATGTATCATAATGTGACTCTTACGCAAAAGCACATGTTACATTATCAAATTAACATTCATCCCACTGAACTGAATGGTAATGTTAAGTGTGATGTGAAAGACAACCGTAAAATTTTCAAATACTCTTCTTTAAAATGTTTTAGCTTTGTAGTTAAAAGTGGTCAGAGCTATAAATGAAAATGTACTTGTTATCATCACTTTAGATAGCAGAGTTGCATGTCACCAAATCACCATATCAATACGTCATGATTCTACTGAAAAATATAGTCGCATGATAACCACATTGTGATAATCCTATGTGATAACCACAACTTATTACACTGTAGTCGACTGAACTAAAGCGATAACGTAAACGGCAACGTAAACAATAATACTGAATTATCACCCAGACAGCCTTTGTGCAATGAAAACAAACATGCTTCTAGATAGATTAGATGAGATTAGTGGAAAATTAATAAGTTCATCGAAGTGCAGGGAAGAACAGAATGGCAGGATTAATTCATGGTGCACAACCTGCAAGAATGAAAAAACAGATTTAATTCCAATGTGGTGCCCAAGCATACAAGACAGGTTCAAAAAAAAAAAAAAAAAAAAACACTCACCAGTAATGAAACGCTTTTATGGTGCACGATATTCAGTGGGAAAATTCCCCTAAAATTTATTAGGTGATTTGTTAGAGGGTTCACACACACTCTCACACTAAGGAATGAGCTTTTGGTAGTAAGTAAATCTGATTAAAGAATGGGAAGGGAGGTGTGTGGGGGGGTAAATCTCCATTTTTTTTTCCATCTGGAGAATGTATGTCAGTGGGCTGCATTATCTGCCTGGCCTAGATCTCTCTCTCTCTTTCTCTGTCTCTCTCTCCCTCTCTCTCTCTCTCTCCCCTCAGCCTTTGTAAGTGGAACTGAATCAGTGCAGTAAAGTACAGTAGTCTGTTGCCTATGCAGCCAATTTAAATTCAGAGTGCGTACCTTGCACTCTCAAACAGCACACACTGCACACTCCCATTGACTGGGTAATAGAAGTAGTCAGACAAATTGAAGACGGGTCTATTTGGGCAGCAAACCTTCAGTTCATTTAAATCACAATCACACCATGGTTGCCTTCTTTTACCATACTTGAATGTTAGAGGGAATTACATTATGGGTCATATTACGATATGGTATGATGTGAATGCTGCTTGATTTCAAAGCCAGACTGGATTACATGCATGAACCTTTGATTTCGTGCTTAATTTCAAAAGCCAATTGCAGAGTTTTTTGAACAGGCTCCAAAAATGGCGCACAAATAAACCAAAAATGATTTGATGTATTCGTGGTGTATTCAGACTGGAAACAGTGGGGACGTTTCATGCACTCAAACAGTAGTGTGGATTCAGAGGCATGCCGAGCATGAAAAAGTGGAATGCTGTTCCTCGTTAGCTCAAATTATCCAACCGTCTATGCGATCAATAAGACCTTGGAATGTATTTCCTGGATAGGTAATGGAATTTCAAACTTTTCAGATCTTGAACAACGCATAGAGGAATATCCCCAGGCACAAACACAATTATAGACACCCCCTCATGCCCCAAATTGAATTAGAGCTTAAATGAATGAGTTATTTACCTCATCCTGCATAACCCTGATACAGAGGGCAGAGACAAGACACATTGCTCACTTCAGCACGACATTACAAGACAATTTCCATACATATTAAAGGAATGGTTCACCCAAAATGCAAACAAAATAAATATTTCCCACCTACCCAAGTGCAATCTATCCATTCAGATAGTTTATGTGTGATTTGGTGATGTTTCCAGTCTGCCGCAGTCTTCCTTACTGCTTATTACCACAGTGACCCATGTTCACTGGCAATGAGTTTTGTTAGGAGCTCGTTCCTATCTACCCACCTCTAATTCTTACAAGTTGGGAGCAGATAGATACAGTTTGCTGAGGTGTTAGGGTGCCAGGAGATAGGGCAGATCATGGCATACTGGAAACCACACTAAATCACACAGCTGGAAATATATCATTTTTGAGTATTTTGGGTGAGCAGCTCATTTAACCTAGATCTATGCAGCCATCAGTTTTCATGATATTGTCTGGCCTATCTCAGATACATCCAGAGTAATATTTTCTGCTATAAGGCTGAGAGGCGAGGAGATATAGTTTCATATCTGAGAACTTTGCTCTTGTCAGTTTCCTGTGTTGTGGTCTCAGTGCCCACAGCTGTAGGGGAAGTCAGAGTAAACACAGAGGAGGTGCAGGGGGGGAACTTGTGTGTGCATGTGCGAGTGAGTGTGTGAGAGTATACAAGGCCTGTTTCTCCACCTCCCTGCTGGGGCTGCTCTATTTCCTGGTTGCAGGTGCTGCAGTGAGATCACTTCCTGCCATCGCCTCCCTCCTCTATGTGTATCTGCGGGCTCCAGCCATTTCCTGTCCACAGGGAAGAGGAAACCATAGGAAACAGGATGAGCATCCCGGGCAGGAGGGGTCAGAGAGGACTGGGAGAGGTGGACAGGCAGGGAAGACAGAGGTGACGACCCTGGAAATAGGTAGAAAACCACGGATGCACCATATCAGGAGTTGTTTGCCTTCTTGAAGGTAGATAGTGATTATTTTGAGAGCTATGTATAGTCAACTGTAAGATTAGGCGCTCATGAGAGACACTCATTCCATTCTTGTTTTTCAGAGGGTGGGAAAATCCCAGAAAAACCTGTTTGGATTTCACCTTTATTCTGAACCCGTCATTGCTTTCATTATCATATTTTAAATTGCGTAATAGACCTTTTGAACTGACAAAGCTTGATGCCTCTGGCTTCATCCTACGGTTTTCTAACTCCTGCATTGAGCCATCAGTCTTGGCCTAGTTGCCCTCCTGACTGAGTGTAAATGGAGGGGACACTTTAGCACTGTGGCCAGGGAGAACGTGTGTACCCACGCCAGGACATACAATGGTCAAAAGTCACGGATGATGATGTAGCGGGCCCTCCTGTCTGTTTCCTCTCTTCAACCCTGTCACGTTTCCTCTAGCTGACAAGTAACTTCCCCTTTCACCTCTAAGCACTCTGTCACTCAAAAGAAGGAGAAAAAACAAACAAAAGAAAAAGCAGATGTTATTCATGCATACTCATATGTAGTCATACTGTACATACATTCTTACACACAGAAGCCCATTCATTACCCAACACCACAGGCCAGGTGAGGGGCAAGCAGAGACAGACATCTCTCTCTTTTGACACTTCCGCTACATTTCTTCGTCTGTGTTAGTCTTCCCCCCTTCAGGGAAAAACAGACTCTCGTGGAAAACATTTCATGATCTCATCCCTGCTTGTTTTACTTCAGCACGGGTCTGTTTCTGAGGGTTGATGTGCGAGGATGCAGCTTCATGTCTTTCACAAGAATATCTCTCCACCGCCATTAGCAGTTATACCTGCCCTTGACGGCTCCCTGTAATAGGCGGTCAGACTTGAACCAAAATAAAATAGCTAAAGAGCTCCCAGATGTAATATAACTTTGAAAGGACCCCTGCAGTAGGAGGTTTTGGTTTTATGACTGTTATGATCCACTGCTGTGTTTGCACAGTAAAATTTGTTTCTAGAGAATTAGGGGTCACCTTCAAGCTGCAGTGTGAATGTGTGTGTGTGTGTGTGTGTGTGTGTGTGTGTGTGTGTGTGTGTGTGTGTGTGTGTGTGTGTGTGTAAGACGGAAGAAGGAGAGCACACAAAGAGAATCAGAAATCACATACCTGAACAGATGACCCATAATGACAACGTTATCCGCGTCTTACTGGGAACATTTTTCTATCTCAGGTCCTGAAGTAGGAGTGGGATAGATGCTGGCAGGATGATCCCATTCCTATTTTTGTGAGCTGCAAAACCACCCACATAGATCCTGACTTAAACCCAGCGCTCAGTTGACCTGTGACTTCTCCATATCCTGTCAGAGATTTGTGCACCAAAGGGTTTTGAAACCTCCTGGCAAACACATCTTCATCCACTTTTCTCACAGGTTATGCTATGTGCGCTTATGCTTGTGTGCATCCCCGAGATTTATGAATGAAGTGGCGGGCCAGGAGCTGGCAGGGCTTCCTTTGCTGGCATGCATGTTGCTGGAACTTCTGTCAAAAGATGTGTGACTTCCTGTGCTCGCTCCTACAGTGCAATGGAAAAAAAGGAAAAAAAAAAAAGCGTTCTGTGGAGAATGCTTGGCTTAACCACCGAAACTAAATGCCCTAGATAGATACCGTCACATACAATATGATCATGTTGTGCATTCCTCCCTTATCAATGCCACGAATCAGTGTGGCATGATGTGAGACGTTCATTGGGAAATGGGGTGAAGAGATGCAGCAGTCCATTTGTCCCGACCACTGAATGAAATAGAGTGTAACTCTTCTCACAATGAAAATTCCCCTCTTTTTCCAAATGACCCCCTGCCTTGGCTTTTCCTCATGCTGGAAAAAGGCCTGGAGGTACAAGAGGGGTGAGACACACGGGAGTCCTTTAAACACTCTCAGCCGGCGTTCTTATCGGCGCGTGTCATCAGCCTCCTCAAGCATGCCAGGAATGTAAAGAAACAGAGAGCGCGAGAGAGCGCGAGTGGAGAAGGGAGAAAGATGGTCTAAACAACTCAATATGGGAAACAGATCAATTTGTCAGAGGATAATGAAGTTATGAGAGCTTTGTTTTGCCATAGGTGCATCGCCTGTATCAATTCTCTGCGTGTCACTGAGAGCTGTGTTGTTTAGGGCCTAATTGTAAGGTCAGTCGCGCCTTCATCTCAACAGTACGTCAACCCACTCACCCCTCGCTTCAGAGTTTCGCCTGTAGGAAACCCTCTGGGAGAACACAGAGAAATCAGAAAACACTTCAAATCTTAACATTTCATCTCAACCAAGTCAATGTGTGTGTGTGTGTGTGTGTGTGTGGTGAGATGGCATTGAGCGATAGCAAGGTAATTTTCATTGTGAAAGAATGTGGTCCAGTCATTCATAGATTGTAGATAGCTGGCACACTCACACACACCAAAAAAACTTCATACCCAGATTAGATTACTATCTTGTGTTAATATTAAAATACAGTTTTTCAGTTTCTAACTGGCAGTGGACCTCAATTAGTTTGTCACAGAATATGGATGGGGATCTTTTAGTTTAATCTGGCATTGCTGAGATGAACCTCCTTCACCCCATCCTCCATCCCGTCTTCTTATTTATGGGGTGCTAATTGGTGAATGGCCTGCCTTTAGGACACAGTCAGGATGGGATGGAGCCACAGTTGAGAAACCCACTCCTCTGAACTCTCCTGGGGGTGGCTTAACAGGCCAGGATCAGGCAAACAGACGATCACTGGTCGGCCAGTTTGCCCGTGGGACGACTGTGTGTCACAGGGCCATTAACACTCCTGAAAAAAACGTCTGGTTTATATGAGGTGTCAAATCTGGTGGGGCAGCGCACTGAGATGGCACCGCTAAACTGCTGAAGAGAAAACATTTCAAAACATGGCCAAGGAGGGGGCAAGGAGGAGCAGGTATGCTCAGCAGTCCTAGTTTTGAAGGTTAGTGTGCATCATGAATCCTGGATATGGTCAAGAATTGCTGAGTTGATGAATCTTCTGCCCAGGTGTTGGCCTGTGTTGTTAGTCACATATGGGGGCTCATTGGTTATGAGAGGATTTCCTCTTTCCTCCCAGGAGCCATGGAAGGAAGCACTATGTCCAGCCTTAACTGCATCTGTCATATCTGCCACTTTACGGACTTCCCGCTTATCTGGGTGGTTCGTTTCTTTTGTCACTGACGATGAATGGCCCGCTATCAGTGTTTGGTCTACAGAGTCCCACATAGTTTGTGACTCAACATCAGTGCAGCCACGATTACCCAATATCGTTCTGTCCTGGCTCCAGAAGATCGAGACACACAGTTGTAAATTCCTGGGGAGTTTATCAGCCTGACCCCCACCAGCCAATCTCTCGTCTTCTCTCTCCTCTGTCTCTCTCTCTCATTCTTTCACATATGTGTCAGGCCCCTATATCTGTGGGAGAACATGTGAAGGCGCTTCCTGTGGGATGAGTGGCCTGGCATTCTGCACACGCTCAGCTACCCAGAGGGATATATCACTTCCTGTATGACCTGGGGGGTAGTGTGGGCGTTCAGGGGGCGGTGTAGGAGAGCTAAAGGGCTAAAACCATGAGTCCCGTCTAAGCAACAAACAGCACAGTCCCAGGCTTGCCTGAACGTAGATCTTCACCACGATATGATGAAGCGATCATTCACAAAGCCCCAGAGATGCTCAGAATGAAATTAATGAGTTTGCGGTGCCTCCTCATTCAGATATGTGTGGGTGATTAGTAACTTCATTTGCATTCAGAGTCAGTGCCAGTGCTTTTGTCCCACTTTGTAGCTGCATTAGGAGCTATTTAAACACTGACTGGAAACGCTTCCAACTGGAGAAAAATAATACAGCCTTGTAGCAAATAATAATGTACTCACTGCCAGATAATGTCATAGCCAGTAAAAATAATTATAATATCTCTATGCATGGCTTGGTTTTTTTATGGAAACTACTTTATGTAATACATTTCATGATAATATAATAAAATGAAGTTATTGCAATAGCAATTTTTACTTTATAAGATGTGTAATATATATTACAAACTAATAATAATATATGGGGCATTCTACCGAACGTGTCCAAAATGCTGTCCCCTGAAACAAAAAAAGCAAAAAAATTATGTGTTCAGTCATATATGGTTACAAAGGTCTTTTTATGAACTATTTAAACCCAAAACATTAAATGGGATAGTGATAAGCCAAAAATATACCAAATCATCATTTATACTTACATTCTACAGCATTGATATCAATGCCGTAGAACGTGAATGTGATGACTGGCTATTATATCATAAATAATATAAATATAATTATTACATTGTTTTATATTATATTTTTATATTAAACACCTTGTAAAGGAATGTAGAAGTATGACATGATCCATCAATTTGTAAAAATAATATGACAGTTATTATGATTTTATTCCATTAAGATGGATACAATCCTCATTTTTTTCAAGACTATCAGCTGCTACTAGCCTGAATAAAGCCTGCAGATTGTCAGCGTTTACTGCCAGCAGCAGTGAACAGTAGGCAGAGCAGTCCTCTTCACGTGTATGAATAACTGTTGAAGGTAAACACAGTGATGAGCGGTGTTTCTGCCATTTCACTGCAGCAGCGTCTCCTGACAATCCAAAACAAAGAAAGAATGCAGTTACAACCGTGCGTTATAATTACTACACCAAGACAACAGGCATCCTCTTTCCTCTATTGTGAAAGAAAACCTCTATGCCGTGAGTCAAGATTACAGATTCCCACTCTCGGTGAGGAAGTTCTTCAAAGATGGCACTTATTTTCGCTGTGACACAAACATGAAAAAGAATGTGGTCAAGCACGCACATGCCCGCTGTGAAAACTGGCGCTCCAGAGGTGATGGATTGAGGATTGTTTGCAGTATATTGTTATCAGTATGTGTGTGTGTGGTGTAATTGTGTGCGTGTGTTTGCATGCATGTGTAAACAGTACCTAAACCCATAGCTGTCATAGCTCAGATTCCTCTGTCTTTCCGTGTTTACAAACAGCAGATAGAGATTCTCGTCTCGGTGCGTCTCTGCATCCTCAGCCGAAGCCCGAGGAATGTTGGGGTTTAGATAGACAGCGACGCCTCTCATCTGATTCGAGGCCAGGGAGTTTGATCCACAACTGCAAAACTATCAACATACTTCACCAGATGGTCGGTGCAGTTGTGGTTAGAATCCATGCAGGAATCACTGGCTTATTCAGCCATGCATTCTCTCTTTATCCCCTAATAATTTTGCAGCTCTGTCACTCCTATTCCTTGTCAGATAAAGCACACAGTTAGAAAGAAGATTCCACTGACACTCATGCATATGTATGTGCAAATTCAAAGTCACACAGAAGCCTCAAAATTTAAACACTGCTCCCTCTCTGAATCAGTATTGCACGTCTAGATCCAGGGTTAAGGGCCAGAGCAACGAAAATGGAAAAGTAAAGAGTAAAAACGTTCAGTGCTGAACCTTCCTTTCTATTTCCTTTTATTTTGGAATACTAATTGGAAATACCAAACAGGGATTTTAGGATTACACTTTAAAAAAAAAAATCTATCCATAACACTACCGTATTGACAAAACATTTTAAAAACCTATGTCACTCAAAGAGTTAACAAATTTAACTGTTACTTGACAGTCACTACAGTACGTTAAGTCCCTTACTGCAGCTTTTGACGTGTGCACTCACAGGATGCACTGCTATGATACATGGGTCTACATGGCAAACACAGAACACATGGAAGGGGATCTGGAATGTCCTGTGAGGAAAATATGGTGGAAACGTGTTCACACACACGTACACACAGGGACAGAAATGCATTGCAAAAGCACATAGAGTCCTTTTGCTGAGGACATTTGCTTGCCATGCCATAAACTTTGACTCATGGGTACATTGCATAGGTACCTTTTCATAATGAACACGCCAATGCTGATGCATTGTGGGAATTGGCGAGCTGGTACTGCAAACAATCCTCAATCCATCACTTCTGGTAGCTACGGTAAGATGAGCTGAATACTACAGCTGAGGTGGGCTAGGTCGAGGTTTTGGAGGGAACTGTACATGCATGTGCTATGGATGTGACTGGGCTGAGATGGCGATGCTTCCTTGAGATGATTGGTTGTTTTTAAATTGTCCCTAACAAATTTTAACAAATGAGATTACACCACCAGGAGCAGCCTGGAAGACCAGATGTTTTTTCTTGGTGCATTTACTTTGGATTGGACCCTCTGTGTACAATTGTGATTTGTCAGAATTATGAGGGAGAAGTTACTGACACAAGCTGAAACACTTCACCCAAAATACAAAAATCTATTATCCCACTTTGCCTTAGCACAATATATCCATCCAGACAGATTCTATGTGATTTGGTGAGTTTTCCAGCTTGCAGCAAAAGAGTGGGGTTGCATGGATTTTGTTTTGTTTTGTGGTGTTCAAACAATCAAAAATGAAATGAAATTTAAATTAAAAAAAACTCAACAGCAATAGCTCTTTCCAAAAACAATGACATGGATTCGACTACCCTTGGGACAAAGAGTTTCATTTGGAACTATATCCTGCCAAAGGACATTAGCAAACTCTGTCTGTCTGCCCCCAAAAGTCTACGTCTTGTGGGGAGACAGCTGAACTATTTCTTTGACACACAGATGACATCACAGTCCTCAAAACTCATGAGCCAGTGGCAACCAAACTTCAGACATGTTTATGAAGCTTGTAACTGTCTTTTCTTTAAATGTAGGGTTTGTTTACAAGGCTGAGGTTAGCCAGCATGTGGATTCCTCGGACATATTTGTAACGGGATACTACCGTGTTAAACACACTAAATTTGTCAAAGTGAGTAGTATCCCACTCTGAAAGCTGCCACGGTCCCCGAGAAGGACATGAGCTACTGGGTATCAGGTCTTCTCCAGGGCCAAAGAATAGCTTGCATCAGGGACCTGTGGGGTGCTTGGGATCCTTGGAGGGGAGGGTGCTGGGGACCATATCAGAGCTTATTAAAGGGATCATGTTCTCCTCTGAAGTCCCAGGGGGCTGGCTACTTCCTGTGGCCATGCGGCTAGGAGCCAGCCACATAAAGACAAGAGCAAACAGATGGTCCCGGCAGAGTCCAGAGAATTGAGTACTTCCTGTGAAACTGTAGCTCCTCTGCTGCTCCTTCTACCCTGCTCTCTTCTGCATCCCAGTCATACCTGCATCAGTGTTTACACTCGGTCCATATGGCATACTTCAATTTTTTCCATGCTCGTACAAATCTGTCTTTGTTTGCATCTCAGTCATTCGCTTCATGGGGCTCATACTGGCATACACAGCTAATTGCTGTATGTGCTTCTCACTCATATTTGTATTTTATCCCCATCTTTTCCTCTCTGTACTGTAACCCTCAGCGATTTTTAAAGCCCCCTCTTCATTTCCTCTGAATGCACTGGAAGTCCATCTCACGTGTTCACTTCATGTTCGTCCTGCTAAGGTTCAGCATTCCCTGACTGAGACTTGGCCTTGAGTCTCTTTAGCTACGATGAGACCGTTGTTGGACAGAGGGGTAAAATCGCTGCATATGAACACCTGGAGAATGTTAATGCAATCAACGCAAATCAGATTCCTCTAACAGCCACTGGCAGGAATTCAGGGACTGGGAGAAGTGGAGCAGTGGAAAGTGGAGGAGGTGGTGGGGGGATGAAGAAAAGAGGAAAAGGTTGCTGGTTTGTGTCTTGTAAAGATCTAGATGGGCTTGTTGTTAATGAGGTCTCACATTCTTGCTACATTACTGTCTTGGTATTTTGTCAAACTGCTGCTTGTGTGCCAAGAGATTAAAGAGGAAGCACTTATATGGTGAGAAAATGGGGCCCGTTACCCAGTCACAAATGAAATCCCAACCCGTGAGATATATGATCATGTACCCTAGCAGGGGAGACGGGCTCAGGGTCACTCTGCGTGTGAGAGTGTGATTAATGCGGCCGTTGAATGGCTGAACGTGAGAGTGAGCCATTTGTAGTGGTAACCTTTGACCCCTCGGTGTAGGGCTGTCGTAACCACGTTTCCTCATCCCTGGGTGCGTGTGTGTGGGTGTGTAAGCACGCGCACATACACGCATGGGCTCTCACAGGGGTATCGGACATACTTCCTGGTGCAGAATGTCCCTGCGTGAGTGACTGGGAAAATAATGATAATGAAGGAGCAATGAGGTCAGACAGTTGGAGTATGACTCCTCTATCTGCCAACCCCTGACCCAAATTGTAGCCAAAGCTTACCCACCCACAAACACCCTACACCCCCTGCATC
>OMLB01018655.1:15505-37009 GCA_900302555.1 Myripristis jacobus | reverse complement strand
AGGGGGGGCATGCATTGGATTTAAATGGGAGCAGTTGTTTCTGAATGTACCTATGTCTGGCAGGAATGTGTGTATTTAAAACAGCAAGAGTTACGCTGCTAGTTATGTCTTAACAGGGGAAGATGACGGGTGGCTGTGTGTGGTCTTATGTCTTTCATTCGTTTTCATAATATGCAGGAATGCTAAGCTGTCATGAAATATAGCCCCATTGTGGTTTTATTATTCCTCAGATGTCTATGCATCTACTCCCAGACTTTGAAACTGGATTCACAGGGACAGGTTGATCTCTGCTTTTCGCAGCACTGCAAGAAGAGAAGCCTTGTATCTTTCACAAAGCAACATACACATCTGATAAACAGAGGTAGAGTCGCAATGACTTTACTTCTCCATATGCCATTCTGTGCTGAGGACCTTAGGATTTTAAAGCATTCTGCGCTGGTCAAATGCTTTAAAACAGAGCACAGTACTCATGTGGCATAAATACCTTAAGTAACCCTAAGTGGAACATGAGGCCAAACCCTACAGCTCTACGTCTGCTCTGTCTGAGGTTTTGTTTTCATTCCCATTCTTGTCTATCTCAGCCTCAGCAACTCTTACTGTGGTGTGTGTGGGAGGAAAAGAAAGACTGCGAGAAAGAGGAAGAGCGGGACGGATGAAGAGAGGAGGGAGAGCGGAGGAGGAAGAGCAGGCTGTGATAATGATGAATGAGATGATGGCACACTGACCCAGTAATGCCGCAGCACCGCTGCCAGTGGGGATGAGCTGCCCTACTACTGTATGCTCGTTTGACACATACACACATGCATGCACACTTACTCTACCTAGCCAAGCCCCCATTCACACTCACATTTCTCAGCTCCTCACCCTCTCCCTTTACTTCTCTCACCACCATCTGTTTAATCTCTCGCTGCCTCACAAAGGAGTGAGTTTTACACGACTGGCTTCATACTTGGCCCCAGTGTTATGACAACAGATGCAAACGAGGCACAATAGGTTGAATTTGCATATAATGACCTGATATACCTCTATACCTGGGGGTAAAGAGACAGACGGAGACAGAGCAAAACATGATGTCTGAAACTAAGACAGTATGAGAGAGATAGGGAAAACTGAGATATGAACATAAATCCCCTAATATCAGAGAAATGTTATGCTATATGTTACATATATGGTCAAATATAAACTGAATGTATGTATCTATCTCTGGATATGGTGATATGCTGTATGACTGCATGTGTAACTTATATATGTGCATATATGAAGACAATAAGAAGGACCCATGTATTTGTAATTAGACATACGTGTCCATACTTGAAAATGTGCCAAATTTAATGTCATTTAAGGGCATTTAATATGGACATGTAGTGTATATATATATGGAAAATCCCTACATATATATCACATTTCCGTATGAGATGGTGTGATGAAGCTAAAAGATGAAGGAAGTCAGACAGGCAGACACACAGATTGTAGCCTCTTGGGGCTAAAGGTTAAGAGGAAACCACGGTCAATTTTCCTGCGGTCACAGTGTCCTGGGAGAGAGAGAGAGAGAGAGAGGAGGAGGAGAGTCCACTGTGTGTAGGATGGGAGTCACAGTCATCTCAAATAAACAAGCCTCGCCCGATAAGGCAAACAAAACATAACACCAAGCCTGTATTCTCCTCTAGCCGGCCACCCGACTCCACTTCCTCCCTCTTGATCAGATCGTCACCGAACTACGTCTCCTTGTAAAACGCACAGATACATTGACAGACACAGTAGTTGCCATGGTAACTGGCTCCGAGGCAGGTCTGTGCACACACGTCGACCTGAGGAGGGGTGGGGTATGTCGCGCCGTGGGGTTGTCTGACACCTTAGGCAGAGAGAGAGAGAGAAAGAGAGAGAGAGAGAGAGAGAGAGAGGGGCAAAAGATACACAGAAAGGGAGGTTAGCAACATGAGGAATATTTACACGTACCAACGTGATTACCATCACTCTCCAGGGGAGGTTTGTTATGTTGTCTGTGCTGTGTTATGTTGTGTTGTATAGTCTGTGTTGTGTTGTTTGTGTTGTGTTGTGCTGTGTTGTCTGTGCTGTGTTGTGTTGTATTTCCAAGTTCTCTCATGCAAAACTATTTTATCAATGAGGCGAGAAACATGCCAGCACAGGCCTCTGTGGGGTTTGGCGCATGCCTGGCTGAACATTGGACATCCAGCTAGCATCCCATCCTCCCCCCTCCTCCCTGTACTCCCCCTCCCCCACCTTCTCCTCCTCCAAGAGCCACTGCCAGGGCCGTGACAGACAGATACGACTCTACAAGCCCCCGGCCAAGATGGCTGCCATGTGCAGCTTTGTGGTTGCCTGCTGGCGAGGGCCTTTTTGCAGTCAATAAGCCAGTTGATTGACTTAATTAGCATTACAAAGAGCTTTCTTTTAAGTGGACGCACCCCTACCCATACCGATGAGGACAGCTTGCCTTGCCCCTGATTCTCCAATGAGACGCTTGGCAATGCAAACGTTCTGTTTGTACCAGACTAAATGTATAAACCAAACACACATCTCAGCATATGTAAACAAAACACTGTTTAGAAAGAGAAAGGGCTTCTGAGGGAAAACTCAGTGGTGCATTTTGTCTATATATTCCACCGCTTGGATGCTGTTCTCATATAATTCCTTAATATAAAAGCTATTTTATGAGATGTTATAAGAGAGTGCCGCTCAGGGTGGGATTCCAGTAGTTATTGTGGTATCTGGCCCATAGCGGTGCAGAATTCAGAAAGTTGCAGTCAAAACCATGTGAAAGGCAGACAGGAAACAGCCTGCACTTTGTTGTTTTTGTGATTCTGTATGCATGAATTGTTGACAAAGTGTGGGACCCTGGGAAATTACATATTCATCGAGCTGATATGCTCAAGTAATCTGTTCAAGGTGACAGTCAAAAGATAACTTTTCTCCTCCCTCCTGCAAAAGGAACCCCAGGGACGTTGTTCCGATTCCTCTCCCTCTCTCCCTCTATCCGTCCACTCCTCTCCTCTCCTCTCCTCCCTTTCCTTTCTCTTGCTCTCTTTCCTCCTGAGCTTGCGATGCTCATCAGTTGGCTTGCTGAGAAAGAGACAATGGAGGCTTTTAGCGGATTTGAGAGCTCATCCTGTGTCAGGGCATGAAATATGGGCAACCACACAAACAGAGGCATTGACTGACTCAGAGAAAAAAGTGTGCGGAGAGTAGAAGAAGCGCCATGTTAAAACGTGACGGAAATAAGTAGGCAGGCCGAGGCCAGAGGAAATCCTCCAGCCACCGTCTCATCTCTCTCGCAAGGAAATCAGGTCTTGTCACAATGCCGTGTATGTGGTGGGGTACAGAAACGGTAAAGCCTTCATTCTCAGCATTCACTGCTTTCAGCGTTTCTCCTGAATGTTTTCAATGGTAAGCCCTTGGAGCTAAGAATACAGCTCAACTTGACCTCTTCATGATATCTCCCAACGCAGTGTCTTAGCGCTGCACTTCAATAGCCATACTGTTTCCCAACTAAAACCGTAGCTTATGCAGTGATCTAACACAAACGTTAAATCAGCCTGAGCAGGAATGTGAACTTCTCAGCAGTGGCTAATTGTGGCATGACTTCCCCGCTGAGAGGACATCTCTTTTCTTCTCTCATTTAAACACCGGGGACATCACTTTGATATGCAACATTAGAGCAAAATTTATAGAATAAAGACCTGATTCAGACGCGCCACATCTGAAAGCAGTGAGGAATTCCAAAGGCATGATTGTGGTATGCATGAGTGTTACGCTGCATGACGAGGGAGGGGATTGGGGTTAAGAGAGGAGCAGGCCACATCCAAACATGTTTCAAGTTATGGCTCTCTTTCTTTGCTCAGTTTGGGAGAATGTATGGAGCAGTGGTGGTGGTTGAAGTTGGGGTAAGGGGGGGATTTTTTTTTTTTTTTACCCCCTGAGGGTGTATTCCACTCTGGGAAGCTCAAGCCATTGAATGGAGGGAGATCATTCTCTGGGTGGCGTATGCATGCCACACATACCACGGCTGTGACATGTTTGTGAGTGTGTATGTGGGTGGGTTGGTGGGTGGGTGCACGGGGGGGTTCTGCATTTCATCAGACTGGCTGTTCTGCTGCAGAGGCAGAGGGACATATGGACCCACATAAAGGTTTTCATTTTTAACAAGTAGCCTCAGAAGCATCTATGGGACTTTAACAAGAGGAAATCATAAATTTCACTTAATGAAGTCCTGTAAACATGACAAGCACAGAGAGAGTCTTTCTGCTAACTTGGATTCATCCCTGGGATGTGCTTTGAGATAAGGGCCTTGTTGATGGGAAAGAATGGATAATTTGGTTAAGGTTGCCAGAATAAAGAGTAATGGTTTGAAAATGGAGCGGCTGGCATTGTATCTCCATGTGTAAGCCCTCCAGGCTCTGACACTGAGACATCCATCTCCATGTTACATATGGGTGACCCTGTCCCATGACTGTTTGGGCCTTTGCCAGCACTCCACTAGCTCTCATAACACGCCTTAAAACATATCACCCCTGACCTCGTCTGCATTCACAGGAGAAACCAACAGCTTTAGGCTGATCATGGAAAATGCAATGTCATGGCCACGATTGCAAGATTCAGATGCCAAGCAGAGACTCAGACCTCATGACTGACATGACAGACTGATTCAGTGTCTATCTGTCAGTGACAAAACAGCCCCAGTGCCATCATAAGGTCTCTGCTGACTGCTACGCTCGCTGTGTGTTATGTAATGAGTTTACTCCCGGAAAGCAGGGCCTGTCATTCAAAATGTGGTGGAGCCAATTAAAATTCCTCACTACTAATTCAAATGCTGTTTTTCTCCACTGGAGGACCTGATTGACAAGATAATCTGAGGATTTATTGCAGTCTAAGAATCTTATTGACGCTGTGATGAGCCAAATGTGTATTTAGACATGACTTAAGCCTCATTTACAAGTGTCTGTATGAAAGAAGAGGTGTTGTTACTTTCAACATGACGCTGTTAAAAAAACAGCAAAGGATAGCAGCTGGTCAGAAAGTTTGAAATGATCTACCCAAAGGGGGAAAAAATCCAGTAATATTCCTACCGGGATGTGTGTCTGTCTGTGGTCAGTTTATAGTGACCTTACTGAACTTTATGGCATGTTTTGGTTCTTATGGTATCACTGTAACAGTCCTACAACAGTCATGTAGTACATAAATAAGTAGCTATAGTTTTGTTGTGTGTATGATATCCTAAACTTTACTGCAGGACCAGTACTTTGTTATCATAAATATCATCTCACTCTATGTAATTCAGCGTTGCCTGCAAAATCTAACCAATCCCTTCATTCAAGAGTGGTAACAAGTGCCGTCCAAGCTGATAAGCAAAAATAAAAAATTTCACTCTTCCCAACAGCTGAAATAGTAGAAAAAACTCTTGCTGAGCATTGAGTTGAGTGGCTGTCTGCTGTGGTGACAGGAGGTGAAGGAAGCCCAGCCCCCGGCAGCAGATTGGACAAACACTGACTGTCACGCCCATAGGTGGAGACTGTAGTCGAGTTTGAGGCGCGGTTGAAATACTCACAGTTGTACCCCAGACATCCTTTAATTTGAGCTCAGCCACCGTGAGGTTCACACTCACAAAAGGGGGATCTTCTCGCTTTCCAAACCTAGGGAAAAGGGGGTCTGTTCGGATTTTTTTCCCCTCTTTGGCAAGATCTACCAATTCCTGAGCTGGATTTTTAAATCTCAAAACTCCTTGAGGTTTTTCTTTTTAGATTTTATTTTTTTGTTCAGGAAACCTAAAGGAAAAAAATGGGAGCCCAGTTGTCCAAGGGTGGAGTAGCTGTTGAGGGGAAAGCCGCCGCCGACCCTGCTGCCGCTAAAGCCAATGGCCAGGTAAGTAGGCCCACCTAACATCAGCAGGGCTCCACATGGCACCCAACGCCCACTTCCAGCATGGGTGCCATTGGCAGATCTCAGGGCAGCGGCAGAAACGGGGCAAATGCTTTAGGAGGTGATGTAAACTGAGCGCAAATTCAAACCCCGGTTAGTAAACCACCTGTTTCTCGTGAAATTATATCGAATTGAACAGAAACAGATAAAATCAGACATCCAGCAAAACAGCCGGTGAGCGCGCATCGATGGCCACGGTCGTCCCCACACAGCCGCGCACCAGACCCCCCTTTGTTAATTCCGTCTGGGGCTCGCACAAGTAAATTTGTAGTCAAAATGTGTCAAACGACGGCACAGTTGGCTTGTGATCGTCATTTTGGACCTGTTTTCTCTCATGAGTTGGATGAAGTCAGGTTGGCTTAGTCGCTGACACGCTGAACAAAAGATGCGCTGCACAGGCTGCAAATGTGCTCTGCTGGAGGCGCATTTTGCGGAGTTACAAACAAAGCGCAGACGAGCGCCAGTGCAAACCCCATCGGCTCCGACGTAGACGTGCTCTAGTCTTGTATTTTAACCAATAATTCGATGGTTTTAGTCTAAAAAAAAATGGAGTTGGGGCTTTAAACAGCACGTTTTGATTGGCGACGCGTAATTAGTCTGTACAGTTAATTGATGAATTATGTTGTGACTTGGCGGCAGCTGTTTGTCCTAACCCAGATCAGAAGATGTCGAGCCTGTCGCCCATTCAGAGACGATCGTGAACTTGCTGTCACACCGCAGAATTTGATTGACACATAATTATCACCTTATCACGGTTTATAAATTGTCGAGTTAGATTTTTAAATTTTCGTTTAAATTAGTGTTTCTGTCGGTGATTGTAAATGGTGTTTGCTCCACTGCGGTCAGATATTGTTAATTCCATGCTGAAAGCAATTGTTGATACGAGCTGCAGCAACTGGGTTTCTGGGGGATTCCTTTGTTCCCAAACTGCTCGCTGTACTGACGTCTCCATGCACCTTTACTGCCCCCATGTGTCTGGTCAGAGTCATAGCAAACAGCTGTTGAATCTCCTTGTCCTCAGCATCAGACGGGCAAGTATCTTTCCTCACATAACACAGAGCAACTGTTGGACTCAGTAGGCCAATGCCAGACTTCCTCATCCTTAAGTCTTGTTTACAAGACAGGCATACACATTTCTTAAGCACAATTCCAGTATCTGCGCTCAACCCAGCTGCATAGCAGAGTGGGTGAGTGAGCCATTTGCATTATTTTGAAACACAACTAATAAATCCCCCTTTTCTGCAGGAAAATGGCCATGTGAAAACTAATGGTGACGTCTCAGCCAAGCCTGACGGGGATGCGGCTGCCGCAGATGGAAACGGGACAGCCGAGCCAGCCAAAGAGGGCGAACCAAGTGCCGGGGACGCCATCGAACCAGCTCCTGCTGCTGAGGGCGAAGCTGCCAAAGCGGAGGGCGAGGCCGCTAAGGATGGAAAGAAGAAGAAGAAGTTCTCCCTGAAGAACTCCTTCAAGTTCAAGGGCATCTCGCTGAAGAAGACCAAGAAGGGCAGCGAGGAAGGCAAGGAGGAGGCCACCTCCCCTACAGTGGAGGACAAGCCCGAGGAGAATGGCCACGCAGCCAAGGAAACCAAAGAGGAGACGCCGGCCGCTGAGGCCAAAGAGGAGGAAGCTGCGGCCCCAGAGGGAGAGAGCAAGGCAGCCGAGGAGGCCCCACCCACAGAGGCTGCCCAGGCCGAGGAGGCCGCCCCAGCTGAGGACACGACACCCGCAGCCTCCGAGGGCGAGGCCAAGGCAGAGTGACTGCACCCCGTCGAGGCACCTGAACTGACTTTCCAAGATTAAAGTATATAAATATATATATGAGAGACTCGTGCCACGTTCTTAAAGTTATAAACAAAACTACAAAAGAAGACAAAGAAGGATATATCACGTTTGCTGATTCAACCACCAGTTCACTGCCTTTTATTAGTTCTTTGACAGACGGAATCTCACCGGGCCCTCTCATGATGAAAGTGTCGGCTTGCGTCGCCCCCTCATGGTACACACAGGGACTGGAAGTGCGGCGAAGGTAATGGATTGGATGTGGAGCGAATCAGGAATACTGACTTATTTTCCCAATTCATGGAGAAGCATCCTTTTTATCAGCGTGGCAGCCCTATAACATTTTATTTTTCTTTCTCATCTTTTTGGGATCTAGAAATCGGCAAAGGTTACGGAGCGGGAAAGACCATCTCCTTCACTCGAAATGACTGTTACATGGACACATAAACCTTTCAAATGATCTTATTCATTTTTACAATTCTACATTCCTATGTTTTACCCCCAAATTTCAAGTATTTTGTGCTGTATAGAAAAGTGAAATTCGAGGAGGGGAGGCGGAAAGAACTATGTCTTTGTTCGTGCATTTTGATTCTTTTCTGGCTAAAACCACATTCAAGCTTTGAGTCTTGCAGTGTTCACATTTCAGAGTTTATGATGCAGGGGTTGGGATTGTGTACAAAAATGTGAGCTTTTTATCTGCAAATTGTCTCTGTAAATATGTTTTGGCCAATATTTTTGGTTCTCTTTATTTTGCTATCGTTTAAAGATGTTAATGGTTTTATTGTAACTTTTAATAAGGGTAAATAAATGTTTGATCCCCTCTGTCTGTGTTTTGCCTTGTGATTTGCACCTCAAGACACACTGCTACAAGTGGGCGGGTGACTGGCACTGATTTGAACTTTTAATATCCCTCAGGCCTTTGCTTGGGTCTGTTTGGAGTATGTTTACATCCCACGTGGACAAAATAGGTCATTTTTATGCAATTACAAGAACTTGTATAACATAAACTGATAGGCTGTATGTTCTTGCAGTTTTTCTTAGATCTGTAAATATCAAAATCAGCCTTGAATTAGTTGGGATATAGGCTACTGTAGTGAGGGTTAATATAGCATTATATCGTGTTTGAGGGTCCATTATGGACATGGACAGCAAAGAGATGTGGCACCATAGCGGAAATAAAACCAAAAGCAACCACTTAAGTTGCAAAGGACAGGTTTGTTTTTTTAGATGTTTCATTCGTTTTACATGGCAGGATATCATAAGATGGTAACACCTGCACTAACATCCTGGAGGGAATTCTTCCTGAACTGATTTTCTAGACAAATCTTGCAGATGGATGTGGAGGCATCTCCAGCAGGCAAAGTGAGGTTTGGCACAGGAGGACCTACTCTCATAATCTGTCTCACATAATTTTAAAATTACTGAGTACAACCCAGTGTGGTCTAGTTGACATTCAGCTGTTACAGGCCGCTATATCATATCCCCACTGAGGGCAGAATCAACTCCCCCTCAGGCGTTTGAACTATCCCAAGTGTTTTCTTTGTCAAGGTGATTTAGTTTGGCGGTCTGTGGCTCCCTCTGGTGTAAAAGGCAGAGCACAGTGTTTGCGTCCTGGCCATTCCAGGTCAGCAGTATGGATGGACCATATGTTTGAAAAGAAAGCCTTGGAAACTTGGCCACGTTTCTCTGGTTTTTAGTGCCTTGAGCTTGCTGAGCTTTAGTACAGCCTGTATGGATTATGTGATAGGATTTGGATCTGATTGCTTCATTGGAAATCTGGCTTATATCAACTTTGAAAGATTATTACTTTTGTGAAATTGATCATATTTTTGCACTCAAAGCTTTTTTTTTTCAAAGCTGTAAAACCTGTGGATCTTGCAATATGTACTAGATTAAAAACTATAATAATCTCTGCTAATAAATACCTTAGAACTTAGTACTTTTTAGTTGTCTTTTTAGGTGAATTCCACTGTCACTAGAGCCAAAACATTATATTCACAAAGAGCTATGTCAATAGATGATGAAACGTCCAATGTATACTGTTTCTAAGGAGCAGGTAGAACAAGGCCTATATCCTCTTTGAAATGTTTGCTTTTCTTTTCCTTTCCTTCAATGCAAATTACTTTCGGTTCCTGTTTCTTGTGCCAGCTGCCTGCACAGGGAGGAGAGCGGTGTCCTCTCCTCTGACGCCCTCTATTGGCTCAGATTTCAGTTTCGATTCTTCAGAAATACTCCCGTACCCCACTATATAAAGCTTCACATCAAGCACCTCCACTCATACGCGGAACTAACATGGACCCAGGCGAGTATAACTTCTCACTTATAGAACACATACATTTCCTTGACAATCCATACAGGTATAGGCTACATTGGCTGCAAGCATAGCATTTATCTGAGAAGCAGGAGATGCTCATTTTGGGTTTGCTCTTGTGTTTTAGTATCAGCGGTCGCGGCTGTGGCAGGTGCAGGTAAGACACTGAACTTGTAAAAACTGTATCATTAAAACTTTCTGTAATGAAATTCTCAATTTTGCATCACTCATCTTTCAGTGGCCGCATCAGTGACAATTGCCACTGATTGCTATAAGGTGAGTCCATTGTGAAACCAAATGAACGTCGTGTTGTTGCTGGCTCTGCAGCAGGCGCAGTGGCCGTGGCCCCTGCCGCCCTGGCAGCTGCAGGCTTCACCTCAGCCGGGGTAGCAGCAGGCTCATACGCTGCCAGCATGATGTCCTCCGCTGCTATTGCCAATGGGGGAGGAGTGGCAGCAGGGAGTGTGGTCGCTGTCTTGCAATCAGCAGGTATATTTTTTTTACTTGCCTGATAGCATCACTTAAATCATGAATATGTTAATTTTAGAGGCATTAGGAAAGGAATGACCTTTATTAGTCTTGTTAAGAGGAAAGGAATTAGAGGTAGCAGGTTAGGTAGAAGTGAAAACACTGATGTAAAAACCTACATAATTCATTCCTTCATTACTGAACAACTGAAGGTTAGTGGGACAGATGGGACAGCTCCCCGCAGATACACCATGGCCATTTTAGTCTATGGGGCAATAAAATGTCACTTGTTGCCCATTTAACATGTTGGTTGATGATGATGGGAATGACCTGAATATACTTTGGCCCAGCTGTGTGATGTCCTCCACTGATGGATGGAGAGAGTTTCTCAACATGTGATGCTGTGTTTGTTTCTGCTGACACTCTGCTGCTCTCTCGAGGATCCTAAACTCTGTCATGTCGATGCAGGTGCAGCAGGTCTGTCAGCGACGGCCAGCGCAGCGGCTGCAGGTGTTGGAGCAACAGTGGGATGGCTGGCCTCTTTCTTCTGAGACCAAGCGATGAGACAGATGTGCGCCATGTATACATTATAGCAAATGAAGGGCATTGTTTCAAGTGTTTGTTACTGATTTACTAAAGGAGCAAGTTTGTTACATTTTGTCAAATGAAGGAGATGATTCTACAGAAGAATTGTGTTACCATGTGTAATGAATCTATCACTAAAAATTACCACATTCACCTCAGCTTAATCTGTGGGCTGTTAAAATGACATTTTTGTTTTTGAGAATTGTTTACTTTAACACTTTTACTCTATTTCCATGTTTCTACTTAATAAATCAAACTGAAATGCTTTTGAATAGTCATTTCTTGCTTCATTGATATGTAAAGACCTACACATTTTGTACATGTAACACTAAAGGGCTTTAACACTGATGTCACTCCTGCGTGTACAGTAATGTATATAACTATGGTAGACTAATATAAGGTACTTTTGAGAAATGTCCAATAAATCTGTTAGTACCCCTGAAATATACAAACACATAGAAAAGAGGCTGACAGTACCTATAAGCCAGGGAGCAGCAGCGGGAGGAAGCTTGTGATCAGATCACTCAGAAAACAGGAGTCTGTAAACATAGTCTGACCTTGAATGTTAATGATTATCAAAAACTTATAAAATGTAACCTGATTTGCTGACTGGAGGACCTCATGCACAAAACGTTCACTTAATTGTAAAATATTTGCCAATCAATCATTAAATGCCACTCTTGAGTCACTATTAACAGAATCAGTTTCATGTGAGGCATGTGTACGGTAGCAATCATCCTCCTTGTTGTAAAGCTTTGTTGCCTGATCAGTGTGATGGTCTCCGCCTCTCTCTGATGGGTCCAAAGGTCCAATCAGCACTAAGTCACATGGGTTGGAAAAACATTGCTGCACTGCTCTCTGTGGTAACGTATTACAGGTTGACCTTGCCTGACCTAACATGGAAAGCAGGATAATATTTCCCCCATATGTGATTGTTGATAATTTTGTCCTATTAAATTTGATCAGGTATTAAGTCAGAGAATGACTCAGGATGCCATTCTTCTCACAACACTACTTATGCTGATAACTGACAGCTGCAATGTTTTCACATACTGAATCAATCTAAGTAGCCTATGTAAATACTGTAAGCTACAATTTGATAAAGAGGAATCCTTATGCCTGTGTCCATTCATAATTAACCAACAGGCAGCATCCACTAATCTTTGGCAGCAGTATGTTGTAAACAAGATGGTTGACAGCGTAATTGGTCGGTCCCACTGATCTATATTATAGCTTAGTTAATTACAGAGCACTAGTTGGTGCCAAGGAAGACTTCCATGTTGACAGCTGAGAGTAACAGATGTCAAAATTTGATCACTCGTGTGCAGTCACAGTTCAAAGGCAGTGCCACTAAATATATGTCTCTTTTTACCTGAGATAATCCAGTCAGCATGTTTAAACTACAGACTTTTAATGTTTTCATCATTGCCTAAATATACACGTCTCCTAAAAGTATGTCACTGAGCCTGTACAGACTTACAGTTTCTTGACAAACACAAAAATAGCTTTCTGTGTTTAGAAAGCAATATCGTTCCTCAAGCATCATATAGCCTACACCCTTATTCTCATAAAATCATGTTGAGAATTACAGGTCACGACGAACTGTTATCCTCACAACACCCAATCTCTAAATAATAATAATAATAACAATAATAATAGCTACCAAATTTGATTCCCTCATGAGTTGAAATAGTATAGTCCACATCTAATACAAAATAATCCATATATTTCGTTGCAAACAAAGCGCAACACACTTCCATGCGCACATCGCGCGCCAGGCTGACTCTCGTGAACGCCCCTGCTGTTTTTGAATCGGGTGGAATTTTCCAGCAGCTCGCGGAGTAACGACACACGGACGTTGACCCCTCCTCCCCGCATTTGGAGGAAGGCGACTGACGCTGTAGCAGCAAGGAGCTTTCGACCTCTGCGTTTGAGAAAATACCTCCATTTAAACTATTTCTTCTCGACTTAAATCCGGTTATTCTGTTGTGATAACGTTAAACGTTGAAGAAGACTTTAACATATCCCTTAAGTACTGATTTAAACCAAAAAGCGACGGAAGACACTTTGGACTCGGTAAGAAATGCAACGTTGTCGTTAGCTACGTAGCTAGCGTAGCATAGGCTGGGTTTAATCAACCTTGAGTTTTACCCATACTTGTTATTGGTTGTTGTTAGAAATATTTAGATGTGCTTTGTGTGATTTTTCTTTTTTAAATATATCAGTGTTGCTTTGAATGTTTTGTAAACGAGCTACAAAGCACTCGAACAGACGTTAGCCGAAGCTAATCATGCTGGCTCGGGCTTGCGTCACTCTGGAAATTTCCAGTCCAAGCTAGTTAGCAGCTGCCGTACCCTGCCCTGCAAGCTAGGGGCAGCGTTGCATAATCCTTTGTTATGCAAGTCCAGTCAATGGCCTGCCGTATCAAAGATTGCCTCAGAATCCAAGTGATTAAGTTAACGACACAGATATGTTTATTTGTGTTTATTTTTTTGGAGTATCATACTGCAACAAAATGTACCAACGGAGTTTACACAGTTATTATTTGCTGTATTATACTGGTAGCAACATTTGTTAATGTGTTGACTGTCAAAATATTCTTGCTAGTTTCTTGCTTGCAGAATTTTCTGATGGCATAGACTGAAAATCTGCTTTTATATAGGGTACAGAGTTAGCAGTTTCTTATCACTACTTCAAGGCCCAAGTGTGCATTAACTTGCCTTACCCAAACATGGCTACCCCAATATACTAATAATATGTGTACTATGAAGTGTGCGTCTAAGTAATGTTTTTTCTATCTCATTCCAGTTCCTCTAGGTGATCAGGATGATGACTAAGGGACACGATTCACACTCTGAGATGGCCCGCTCTCGTTTGAATGACTGTATCAGTGAAGTCTTTGACCAGGACAGCCTGCCCTGCTCCACCTCCCCCCACGCCCGTTCTCGATCCCGATCCAGAAGCAGCAGTGTCAGCAGCCGCTCTTCTGGTCCTAGCCGCAGATCTCGTGACCTCTACAGGGGACGCCACAGGTCTTCGTCCAGCTGTTCCTCTTCATCCAGCAAGAGTTCTCCCTCACGTCCCAGGTCCCGCTCTCACCCTCGTTGCCACAGGCCCGCGTCCCGCTGTCGCTGTAACAGCCATCACAGATATAGCCATGGTCATCGGCGCCACCGTTCCCCACCACGCCGCTACAGGGCCCACTCTCGCTCCTACAGCCGCTCACCTTCGCCAGACAGGTCCTCACGTCATAGAAGCCATAGGTCTCGCTCCAGGTCTGCAAGCCACCGGAGGACACACAGGAGGTTTGTGGGACGCTACAGGTGCAAGGTTTCGCGTTCCCCTTCCAGAACTTCCAAGACCTGCAGGAGCCGCTCCAGGTCCAGATCTTCAGGACACTCCGTCAGCTTGAGCTTGGATGGTAAGATTGGATAACATTTTAGGTTAATGATTACTTGTATTTGTAATTTCACATTACCAATCCACACCCTGATGCTGACTTAGATAAGCAAACCTTGAACGAGTCGAGGGTTGATTCACTTAAGTTATTTACAGAGATAAAATGTGATTGTTTTGCATTTTTCAGATAAAAGGGAACTTCTAAGAGCTGCGAAAGCCAATGCCAGTAAGATCCTTGGAGTGGAACAGGTGCAGCTTCCAGAAAGTGTGAAATCCATCCTGGAGGAGCAAACGCTAAAGTCTAAACCAGCCACACCAGAACCAGAGGCACGGGTGAGACCAGAGCCAGTTCCTGAAAAGACTCCATCACAGGTGGGTGTCAACAGAGAGGAAATATGTTAGCTCTGCATCAAACACATTACACAGCAAAGTTGAGGGTGAATTAGGGTTTCTAATCATTGAATGATTTATTTCAAGGCCTAGAAGTAAGTACTTTTTTTCCTTTTTTTTACTCACCATAGCTAAGCACTAAACAAATCATGTTGACACATTAAGACAGTTTACTTTCTCAGACCACATGTACTTGTCAAGGAGTAATTAAACTTCATTGACAAAAGCTCAGCTCATTGCCTAACTCTGCAATTGCTTCTGTAAATTGTCCATAGGTCACACAGTCAAAAGTAGCTCTTAGCTGTCGTTTCTAGAAGCAGCAGCAACAACAACAACATCCAGGTCAGGCACACCCTTACTGTCTGCTGATAAGCTCTAGGACTTTGTTGTGTTGAATTGCCTGTGTTTTTTGTGTTAACCCATGGACCCCTGAGGGAACGCACATACTCTGTCTGTATTTATTCCTGTCTTCGTAGATCACATGACAGTGGTCTTCTTCACTCACCGGCTCCTCGGATTAGGAGAATAAGAGGGCAGTCATGTGACTTGGGTGACGGCATATGTGTTTGCGTGAAAGGTTAACTGCTGACTCTTGTAATGTTTACAATGAGTAGTTAATGAATTAGAGGTTTGCATTTCTAACAAATCTACACAGTTTTAAAATTTCACTTACTTTCAAACATACACAGTCTTTATAAATGCTAATTACACAGAAATATGGATGACTCACTTGGACTTCTTAAATTCTATAATACTGACACCATACTTCACATACTTTGACATTAGGATTTTGACATTACAGAAATGTGTGTATGCTTGCAGTTGAAATGGGTCGTTGTTATTTAGCAGAATCTTCCCACTCGCTGAAGGAGCGCAGGCGTGTGGACTGCATTATAATGACTGTATGCCTGTCAAGAGAACTAAAAACAGATGAAGAACTCCCTCTCTCCGTATGCCAAAGATAAGTTGGTACACACCGTGTGTGCTGAATGGGGCTGGGAAACCTGCGTCACCATCATTCCACTCTAGACAGAGAAGAGATCCTTTTAATTTATTTTGTTTGCCATTTTTCTGTTTCTATTCTGTTTGCTCCAAGGTCTGTCCTTGAAGCATTTATTTAATTGCCAAGCCTAGCCTTTGACAGCAATGTGAGGAAAATGTGCATGAGAGCTGCAGTTTGTTGAAGCCAGTACTTCTAGATAATTATTTATTGATACATTAGACCTGCTTTCATCATAAATAATGGGACTTAAAATGTATATCTATATGTAAATAAACTTCACAAACTGCCAAAGCTCAACCTGTCTTCAGTTTCATACTCTTATCTAAGTCGGTCTTTTTTCTGTCTCTTTGAAACAGAGCAGTGAGATGGACCCTGATGAGGACGCCCCCAGTCCAAAGATGTCCCCTAAGAGGAAAATCATCTCTTTCAGCATTCATGTAAGTCATTTAAAAGTGTCACTCTGTTTTTTTTTCTGAACCTTCTCATATCACAAACCTCACATAAATACACATTACACCACAAACCCCATCTGTTAAATTTTTGTACTTGAAACTGATTTAGTAGAAAATTGTGTAACTTAATATTGTAGATGGGGTCATAATGTGGTGAACGAAACTCTTTCGTGATATCACGCTCTGATGTCTTGGAAGTGAAAGTGAAATGTTTTGGCCCGTTTTGCTGACAACGAAGTGTAGACCAGCCTGAATATATACATACTCATGACTTTTTCCCCCCAATTTTGTTGTTTCAGAACTCAGTGGCAAAGCCGACAGTGGCAGCTCCATCTAGTGCAAAGGTAACCCCCAGAGTGGACAGCATTGAAAGCAGGAAGCCTTATGGCCACTGGGTGCCTGTCAGAAGATCAGGCCAAACCTCCCTGCCACGCAAACACACACTCACCACATCACACTAATGTGGCAGAGTGCATGGACACTTGCAATACTGTAAATAGCTTGTACATAGCAGGACTGATTTCATGGCAGATATTTTCTTGCAGATGTAAAAAGGAGTTAAGTGCGAAGAAGATTTGGAAGATGTCGCTCAGGTGGGATTTTTTTTCCCCTTTTGTTGTGTATTGTGATACTCAAAAGTTAAATAAAGATTATTTATTTAAACTGTTTCTGTTCATTTTGTAAAATAGCTCTTGTTCAGTGTTGGGTGTGACTGGTGTAAACTGATAAAGCAGCACCATATTGACATTCAGTAGAAAAAAAACAATGCTAGGTTTAAATGCAGATGACAGATGAGTGTGTCTGAGTAACAAGGCCTTCATTTATCTTGAGAGGACAGTGGCTTTTGATATTCACTCAAGGACAGTAATCAAATCATTCCTTGAAAAACCCATAATGCCCTTTGTAATTACTGTCAGAATGGGAGTAAATGATTCATTTACATGAACAATGCATTGATAACTTGTGCAGACTATTGGTTATTTAATTGGTCAATGTAAATACTGAAACCCCTGAGGATGGGAAATCCTATTTCATAGTTGGTTTATATTAAAATTTGCAAAGTAACACATCAATACCTGAATAGCTAAAAATGTTCTAGTTTCTGAAAATTAATTTTTTCTGGTACTGTTCAGAGTGAGGGATACAGATACACGTGAAAGAAGTTGCAAACATGCAAAGTGCCAATTCCAAAAATGAAAAAGCACATCCCCAGTTTTCAAATCATGGAGGACAAAATACCCACATTTCACCTTTTTATTTGGCTTTACAGCATTTGATGAAAGCTCTGTGCTGAGACGCATAATCATTTTTGTAATGTGATGTGAGTTTTAGCACTTCACTGAGAATCGTATTACCAAAGTGACCTTCCCTTCCACCCTTCCCTTCCACCCAGTTCTCCAAAGTGTTTTAATCAGGATATGAGTCTGTACAGAACTGGCAGTATGAGCTGCATTTCCTATGAAGACCACACAGCGTCAGCCTAATCACAGATTTTCAGAAGCTGTGAATAGAGTTGATGCATCACTTGTTTTCACAAAGTATTAAGAACTGGCAGTCTGTTCAAGGTTATAGGATAGTATTTGTGTAGACTCAAAACTGCAGTTGATGTAGTTTGTTGATAGTCTTTTTTACAGCTGATCAGTCAGAGGAACTTGTCAGGAAAAACATTCCTTTGCAGCAAGACCAATGTGAATGAGACAGATGTCCGATGATCCATGAGAGGGAGTATTTGATCTCGTCACTGCACAGTTTTACCAAGATGCCCACACACCTGCTGTAATGCAGCACAGTAGTGTCTCCACAAGTTATGTCATGACACCTCAAAACCTTTCCACAAGGCTCCTTGTGTTTGGCGGTTTCAATGAGTGATTTGCCCAGCTCCTTGCATCAAATTTCACACTCTATTAATCATGCTGTACATCATCCAGAAGTTGCAGTCACACTCAGAGATCTGTTTATGGCAGTGAGACGTTGGCAGGCGTACAGACTGAAACCACCTTTGTTTGGAAAGTAAACTCAGACAATCGTCGAGTGTCTACGAACACAAGAACTGTGCTTCTTTGAACATGTTCCTTCCTGAGTCATCTGATATAACCTGATATGGTACCATTATTGCAGCCCAGCAGCTACATACTGCTTAAACTGCAAGGGTGCTTTTATTTTGACAAGTTCTTGGCATATGCTTAATTGCAGTGAATGATCTGGTCAAGATAGGAACATGCGATCTATAGAGCAAGTAATACATCATAATGGTGTTTCTGGCTTTAAATCCATGTCACAAATCTATGAAAAATCACACTATTTTTCAATGTTACTGCAAGCTTTTGTGTTTATTGTGTAAACTGACATAAATCTGAGTTGTTTTGAATTTTCTGTGGAATATAGATACTGCATGCTGCACACACTACATACATACAAACACTGCAGAGCTGACTTGAAGCACAGTCTTTCACAGTGAGTACACAAGAGAAGACAGACCGGTCTGTTCTGTCATCCTTGTATGACTCATGGGTTTCATCATGAACAATAGCCTACTTTTTTTCTTTCTCAATTTTGTTTTCATAATAAATCATTAGTCTCCAGTGCGTTTTAGGACTGGGTTAATATAATCTGTCACAACTCAAGCCAGAACAAAACAGCAACAAAAAAAAAAAACACTCTTCTATATACTTTCATAGCTTTTCCCTCTTAATGTGTAAATTCTCCTAAAGGCAACTTGAGTGCACAGCCTCGAGAGGGAACATTCTGGAAATAACACACAAGAGTCTTGACACATCTTTGTAGAGAGAGAAAAAAAAATGTCTACAGCAGCACACAAAGGATTCTGTTGTTTGCGGGACACAAAACATCTTTTCAGATTGACTTGAGAAAAATGCAACAAGTCACCCCTCAAAGGCAAACTTTATTTGATTTTTAATTCTCTCCTGCGCCATGCATTTATTTTAGTTCATCACATGAATTAGATTTTCAGTGAAAGGTGCCTGACCCTGGCAAAATAACAATAAAAGTATCTAGACATTATCTAGGTGGAGTAAGCCAAACTGCAACGTTCTCTTCTTTTATTTGAATAAAATTCATACGTGCTATGTTTTGATGGGAACTATATGGGAGACATAAACAGTAAGTTTATGCACAGGTATCTTTCCTCACATCTCCAGCCAATACCCTCAGGCTGATCAGATAAAAAAGGCAAAAACAACACAATCATCAACCTGAAAACTTAATCCACTCATCTCTAATGGCTCCAGAGTAGAGTCGGATATCAAAGCATGATTCGGAGCCCGCCCTCCACCCTGCACTGTATCAGGAAAACATAAACAACTTGTGTCATTGCTTCCTTTGCACACTAGCCTTTGAAGGCATCCCATCTTATTACCATATCCCGTAAGGCTTATTCAGAAGATTCATTTATCTAGATGAAATACAACACAAATCTGATTCAAATTATGGCACAAGCCTTGTTTCATTTAGTGTGTTAATCTAACCCCCTACGTTGCATAAACCAGAAACTGCCTTCTGCTGTGTGGCCTGTAGAGGGCGCAATGTCACCGTGTTCTCACAGCCAGAGAGGCAGCATGGGAAACTGTTGACTTGTCTTTGATCTCCTCTCAGGTCACAAGCCTTTTCTGCTCATGTCGCAGCTTGGGGCAAGCTGGTTGAAGTGAGATGTGGATGATAATGAAGAAATTGAATTGCTTAACTGTTGTTCTTTATCTTCGCATGCACCTACACTAATACATTCTTTGGCTGGCATCTTCTGCTTAACATGCCCTGGGGCTTTAATGATAGTGGGTGTACTTGATTCTCACGCTCAAAATGGGCCCCCCCGTCATGAGACCGCATGCACTAAACCCACAGCAAAACCAGTGAGTATGCAAGATAACCAAATTGTCAAAAGTGGTTTATTTAAAAATAAAATACAGGCTACTAATAATATCTAGTGTGTTGTTTTGACTGTACAAAGAAACACACAAGTATGCTTAAATCTTGAAATAACTGCAGTCATTATGCATCTCACATCCAATTTAATTTGCAGATTTTAATACTTAAGAGAAAACAAGCACAAAAAACAACATATTTGGAATATAAAAGTGTTGGACAGCTGCAACACTACACAATCTGATACTGAGCACTGTAATGTATCTGTAAAGAGAACGGTGAGTATACAGCTAGTGCTGTGACTGAAGAAGATGCTTCCAAGCCTCTGAAAAGAGACAAAAAAAATTGCAATGAAAATGTCCACTGAGCTGGCTGGGCCTGCTAGACAGCAGTGCCTCTCTCCAGGTTCTGTTTGATCTCTGCTGTGTATTTGCCGTAGAAACGCTCCGCCTTCTTGTTGAACTTGGCGTTCCTCTCGTTGATGTAGTCGATGTCTGCATCATCGTTGTAGGCCCTGCGTCGACTGTACTTGGCTCGCTTCTCAATCCTGACAATGGCAAACAAGAGCAGCTTAGGGGAGGACTTCATAAACCAATATGGCTACTATCCACAGCATGTCCAATCACAATAATTCACTACAGACAACAATTTTGGGGTATGCATTTAGAATTTGGCCCCAAAAAAGTGGCAGTGGAAAACCTAACACAGTTGAACGAACACACACACACACACAAAAAGGAAAATACTGTCAATTTGTGAGCTCCCAGTCTTGATTCATTGTGTCTTCAAAGCAGTGTTGTGCGTCATACCCTGGCAGCCGAACCCTTGTCTAATGTCCCACAGTCACATCTCTAACACAAGCCTCAGACTGTCTCAAACACAACACAGCTCAGGGAAAGACTGGGGAAATCAAAGGTGAGAGGGTCTTTTGTAGTCGAGACAAATGCTTAACAAGCAGCCAGCAGAGGAACCAGCTGAACAATTAGAAGCAGCAGCCAGCCGGTGAGATGTGAGGAACAGTGAAGTTTTGACCTTCACCTCAGGTGCTCTTTGATCCCTGAGTGGGACGGTATGTTGCTTTTGTGATTTCTAGAGGCTTTGCTTACTGGGCTCCTACACGTTTCCCAATTCAAAATTCCAGACGTTTCCAGACTTAAACAGATTTCCACACATCTTTGTGGATTTTTTTCAGACTGTTTAGTATCTGAGCTTGCTGATAGCTGAACGTTTATCATACATGTAAATACTCCAGCTGTTACATGCGCTGGAGGCTTCATCACTCGTCGGCCTCATGTTGGTGG
>OMLB01018655.1:0-15485 GCA_900302555.1 Myripristis jacobus | reverse complement strand
GTGTAAAAAAAAAAAAAAAAAAAAAGGTGAGACACCAGATGCTGACAATGCTTTCGCAAGATCAATATGCTTTTTCAATTCCATATAACTAATGATGGCTGCCTTGCTCATGTAAGAAATGTCAAATGATGTCATACAGTTTGCACTGTACTGTTTTCTCTGCTTTAGGATCCCTCTCCAACCACTGGGTAAGCCATTTCTCAGAAAATTTGTGGCCCTGGACAGGATTCAGTTCAACTCAAGCACCACCGCTGAATTGCGCACCGTAATATGGAAAGGTGTTTGAATCACTCTGCCCCACCCACTCAAAAGAAAAACATTCAGCTGTCTGCTCCTAATGTCAACAAAATCAAAATACGCTGCTTGTATGATTAATTTATTATTGCAATTTCCAAATTACACTTCTCAGAAAATTGCAAATACGAGCAATCATCTGGAAACACAAATATTTTCCCATAATCTACTCTTTTTCCATACTTATCCAAACATCAGAATTATCAAAATCATATTCCATACGTTGTCATACTTTTCCAGACAGTGTAGGAACCCTGTGCTTAAGCAAACATCTACCCATTCGCTCAATAAAACCATAGAATAAGGTCAACTGCAGGTCTGAAAGATGAAAAGTCATATCTTTAGTTTGATGTTGTTTAACCAATAACCTTTTCACCCCAAACTAGTGACTTGAGAACTACTTGGTTCAAGTCTCACTATGAGACCGTCCAATGTGCCCCAATAGATCACCTGGTAGAGCTCATAGACGCATCGAGGCTGTGCAGCCCGGGTTTAAATCTGGCCTGAGCCAGATTCTGAGCCTGAGTTAAGTCCATGCCAGCGTAAGAACAAGGGTCAAGACTTAGTCTACTCTTGGCAATATGGCCAAAATTGAATATCACAATGTATCTTTTACGAAATATCTGTGCCAATATTGTAGGGACTAGGGATGTGCACCATGACTAATTTCACTGACAGTTAAACGAAAGGTTTCTACCCATACAATTTATCTAATTTAACACTCGGTAAACAGTAAAAAATAGGGCATGTTTTGACCTTTAACAACAACAACCAAATGTGGTCAGGAAAAAAAAGGATTGATGTAAACGCCATTTCAAAATGCAAAATGCAGCCACAATTTCTGTGATTGGTCAGGGAAAAAAAAGCTAGAACCCAACCATAATCCAGTCAAGAACTCTGGTGGGATTCCTAATAACTACCCGTTGCAACCATATTAACAATGAAAAACAGCAATAGCTGAACTGACTAGTATTTCCATGCCAAGAGAACCATTTAATCATCTAGCCGACTAGTTGCACACATCCATAGTATGGACTGATGGTGCTTTAGTCAGATATTTATACAAAAATGTTTTTTTTTTCCCAACAATCAATCATGTGGATATGATGCCCACACAGATAAAGGCAAACAGCAGAACAGCTAGAACAGTCGAATAAGTTAAGACAATTGCATCCCATTGTTGTAATGCAGTCTTTGCAACTAGGAAAACTTACATTACATTATATTACAATATAGAGCTATTTCACAGCAGCTATTTTGACATGAAATATCAGGGTAAACACAGGTCGTACTAATGACATTAATCCATGTTCTGTTAAGTTTATCAGTCTTTCCAGTGGACCAATATAAACAACACCAGGACATGGGCTCTGTCAGACCAAATACAATTGAACCTTAATTAATAACATCAGCAACACCTGTGTTTAATACACCCTGCTATTTCATGCCAAAAAGGTTGCTGTGGAAAAATGATATTGAAAATCCCAGACTATAGCTGGTCTCGTATCATGATATTGATACATAACGATATATTGCCTAGTCCAAGTTGAGACCAAAGTCACATCCTGCTCCACTTTGTTCAGTGCTTAACCCCTGTCCGTGTGAACATAGACTTGTGCACCGAATTGCTTTGGGTAATGTTTTTAGCATGAATTGCCTTCTATAAAAGATGGAACCAGATCAGTATAGCATAACATTCCCAGGTCTTAAGTGAAAGGGGTGCGAGATAGCAGATTGATAAGACAGATAAGGCATCAAGCACCACCGCAGGCTGACAATAATGAACAGCCTCCTATCAGCCAATTGTATCGGGAATTCCACTTGGGGGCTTATTTTCTAGGATCAGATAGGCCTTGGCTTATACAAAAGGGTCCCCTCTCTCTTACTGGCCAAGAGCTTACAAACTCACTCCTTCCACTAACAGAATTTATTTGCAGAGATCCTCTGAATGTGGGGTCAAGAGAGGATAAAAGCTCTCTCATTTTTCTAGTCTGTTTTTTGAGTTTAACTTACTGCTTTTCAACATCTTCCACCATGCGGTCAATGCCCTCCTTTGAGGGGACGTGGGTGCCGTGGATCAGGCTGTTGGAGGTGGGGTGGAAGTCCTCGCCGCTGTGGAGCACCAGGACAGGAATTAGAAACATGTAGTCACAGATAATCACCATCTTAACATACATGGAGAGACTTTTCTATCCCATCACTGTGATTATGGTCATCCTGACGAAAGATGATTATGTGGTCGCAGGGCTAATGCGTTGGTACATCCTTCACAGCAATACATGTGGTAGCCATTATGGGTGAAAAACCTGCGGGCACTGAACTCATCTTTGGCCCATGGGACCAAATGCACCATAACTATGACCATCTTGCTCCTTGAGCGTATGGAATTACTCGCATTTACACATTAAAATCATGAAATGATTTGGGGCATGTGCAACTATGTCAAAAGCACGCCAGGGGCAAAAAATGGGGTGCACTCATTAACACATAGTAAATGCTTTGTACACATGTGACGGGTGGATGCTAAGATGATTATACCAAACAACTGCTTACAGTTCATTTTCCTCTATTAAAAATTTCACAGTTATACTCTTAATAGCAGACGTCCTCATAGATCATTTTTATGGGCCTCTCACACTGGGAGTTCACAAGAATCTACTAATGCCTGTGGGCCTCGAAAGACAGAATTATCATCCATTTCTAGTTGTCGGTCTGTCTGTCTGTCTGGAGACAGTGCCAAAGACACAGACAGGCAAACAGTCCGGGCAAATGAGATGGGACCAAGTCTCAACTTACCACTCCTCTTTCTGTCTCTCATAGCCTTCCATGTCTGGTTTGATCTGCTTGGTGAGCCTTTGGTATTGCCGCAGTTGGGCCTCGGCATAACCTGCAGTACAATGCAAGACAGAACAAGAGAAAGGAGGTTATAATTACCGGAACAAACAGCAAGCAGGCACAAGGCTGTGCAGCACAACCTGTGGCTGGTTAAGGAAGGATGAAGAGGCAACTCTCCTCCTCCCTTCCTCCCTCTCTTCATGTCTTCAAACCCCTCTGGTGATAATTTTCTCCCCAGAGGTTTTAATTCAGAGAGGAGGTTTTGATGCAACAGATGGCAACCATATTTGGGAGATGCTGCAATCCTTTTTCAGTAGATTAAATTGGCAGCGGTTTAAGATGATTAATATCCCAAGGGGTCTTTACACGCAACCATATTGCTCTACGCCTGGCTGCTATGTAACAGAGTGACTGTGCCATCCATGGTAGCAACCTTTTTGCTGTGTACTCCAGTTGTGTGAAGCCTTTTTGAATTTGGGGACATTATCAACCAATCACATGTTTCGACACGGTGTAACAGAATCGCTGTTTCCTGAGGTTTAAATTGTATTAAATGACTGAACAGTGAAACCACATACAATAATACATCCCTTTCAGTGGATGAAAATATCACTGCCAAACTTCAATTATATTGGCGTATGATTCCCTGAAAATGATGACGAAATGTATAATCAGTGTAACGATGAAAGAGAAATAAGCCTATAATCTTTTGAACGATAATGGTGTTTATTTCCAGCTAGGCACAGTTTTATACCCACTTATAATAACGATGTAAATCTTTCTGAGACTGTTCAAACCACCTTGCAGCTTTGACAGAAGAATTAAAAATTAGGAGGTAAGTGGTTAGTTTTTAGACAGCTTACAAATTATACACTGAGCTGAAGATGTAGGAATGCAATTAAGTTAAAAATGTGCTTTCTTGAAATTATTTAGGGTGCGATTAAAATCTGCTCAGGGATAGTGATCCCTTTAATCCCTGTAAACTTTAATCTTGTGCCAATAAGAAGACAGCATTTGTTTACTCTGCTTTCTAAACACCTTAGCACAAGCAAAACTGCTACATAGGCTGAAATGTCAGTGTCTTTTTCAAGTACTTGGTAACAATACATCTTAATCCCTGAGAAGGTCATGCATAAATCTCTTATAGGCTGACTGTTTATTGGCTTTGAAATTAAAACTTCTCTGTGGCATGCTGTGAAACAAGTCATCTTCCAAACTGTCATGATTAGAGTAAGCAGTCTGAAAGCCCTTGGCAAAAAAACAAACAGGTGGGCAGGTTTAATCCTGTTCATCAAAGAACACTAAGCCTACATACAACAACGATTTGATACTATGAGGAATATTAAAAAAATGTGATGGCGCTAACTTTTATAATAATTACTACAGCTCTAGGAATGTGTCCAGTAATGAGTCACTTGCTTGTGTTTTCATTCCCATCTTTAGTAGTCACACCCTAAACACCAAGCGCGACAAATCAAACAATCTGACATGTTGTGAAATTTTGATGTGAACCTGAGAATCCCGGGTCCGGGTTCTTCTTCTTCTTCTTCCTTTCCCACCGCTCTGCATCGTCAGCACTGATCTCCAGCAGTTTCACTCTGTCGTATTCCTCCCCTCTAGCAGCACATTCCTGCAACGCACATACTCATCTTCAATAAAAATAGACAGCAGGTCCAAAGTCGAACACTCATAAATTCATGAATGTGACTAGACGAAGCTTGTTGCTTGGGGACCTCTGTGAAAAATAGTTCACTGATGTCATCTGATCAGCAGGTTCAAAATTTAGTCATGCTAGGTCTAGTTTGTGGGAATAACCAATTGAGGCTTTTATTGATGGGGCTTCTGAGTTCTCTGAGAAATCCCCCTCAACACTGAATTTCTCTCACACATTAAAACTGGCCATGCTGCCTTTATATATTGCTCCAAGATCTTTGGCCAGGCCTCTAAGACTTTCATGACACCAAAGATGATCTGAGAGAAAGACTTGAAGTTGTCATTAAGTGAGAAAGAACAGGACAGGGATCTGGCAAAACAGGAAAGGGATATATATTGCATTTACTCTGTTTAAAACATTTGATTGGTTCAACTTGATGCCAGCTAAGTTTTACTGGCTGAAGCTAAGAGACATGGCAGACTGTACTGATGTCAGGGTGTTCTCTTTGGGAAAGTATGTGTGTTAAGGGTTATGAAAACAAATTCATCATCTACTACAAAAATAATAACAATAATAATAATAATAATAATAAGTAGTGAATCTGAATTCTCTCCTTGGCTACTAGGTATTCCACTGGTGTTGAGGGGCTTTGGTGAAGTGGACCCAGGCTCATAAAATGTTGAACAGGCAGATATGAATGAGGGCTTGGAGGACAAATAGGTTTATCAGGACGGGTTCACTGAGCCTGGTAGAGTGGCCTGTTATGAACAAACATTCAATCGACAGATTATAGAAAACAATACTTGCTTGATTGCAAATTCAGGATAACTGCATGTTTCATCATAATACCACTGTATATGGGAAAAATACAAGGACATGGCATTCTATATATAAATCCTTCAGGATCTTTATCACCTACATATTTTATTTTTTTGTAACAAAACAATTTTTTAAAATGTCTCTACTTTGCTTTTTTCTGTTACTTTCATTAGATTTGCTGATCAACAGTGGGGTTAAAGCACTTCATATATAGTACAGAAACAACCTAAAAGGTGTTTCAGTCAAGTGTAAATCCACTGGAGTGTGGCTTACCACACAGAAAAAATAAAATAAATAATTTTTTAAAAAAAATCACAGTGTAATACAGCTTGAAATGAAACCTATTCAGATCTTCTTCTATCACCAGAATTCTGTAAGACATAAGATACAAACTACACACATCTTTAAAGTTCATTTTTATGGTGCTTCTATTTCACCAGGAGTATATCAGTGGAGAAACAGAAGACAAATGTAGGAGGGAGAGATGATACCTTGTAACAAAATATCATGGGATAAATTCAAACCCACTATCATGCCAGTTGCTGATATAAGCAATATTTGATCCTGCCGAGCCCGCTGAGCCACCAAACATCTTGACAGTCTGATCCACAGTGCTCCTCCCCACGCCCAAGACACAACACGAAGGGTCACCGAGTTCATGCATACTGCTTGTATAGGTTAAGAACAAATACCTTTTTCTTCTGGTCTTCAGCAAGCTCCCACTCCAGCCGGGCTTTCTTGGCTTCCCAGTTGGCCGGGAGTTTCAGCCTCTTGTCCTCCTCCACAACCTCCTGGTGATTGAGCTTGCGTGCTTCATTCTGCGATGGGAAACACGACATGATGACAGACAGTACGGACAAGGAGTGCTTTATTTTACATGCAACCTGAGACAGATGAAGACAGGCAACTCACCCGTTTAAAATGCAACTCCCGAAACTTGCGCAGCCTCGCTTCTCTCTTCTGCGATGCTAGACTCTCAGTCGGCTCTTCATCAGCAGCTGAAGCACAGTCCTACACGAAACAACGATTAGATAACGCTACCTAGCCAACGGCATCATGTAATCAGCACAAAACACATAATAGAGACAAAACGCTTGGCAAATAAGTACAAAATAATGCGTATTCCCCAATGTCCACTAGCTAACGTTAACGGTTAGCAAGCTGGCTAGCACCGAGTAGCATGCGTTAGCTTAGCATGGTAACACGGCACTGTAAACAGACGGAGTCAGGAGAAAAACTAACTCATAACAGGGCTTGTGATACAGATTATATCAGTTATATATTATGTAGAGTATCATTTGTCATGGTACCGACAAAACTGGATGGTGTCACCGTGTAAAATTAAATAAACTACATACCTCAGTACACGTCGCCATTGTTGTGTTGGACAGAAGGAAGACGGGAAGTTGACGTCTAAACAGGATATGACGAATAAGAGGATGATTTGTAATTTTTTTTATTTTATTTTTTTCTATTATCAATATTTTGATTTATTTATGTGTTTTTTTCTATGTTCTTCTTTCCATTTCTATATTGTTATCAGCACTTACTGTATTTCAGTCGTTCACTTGTGTATTCCTATTAACCTTGTGTTTTCACTCAGTCTTTTAATTAAAAAAAAAAAAGTTCAGTTATGATTAATTAGACCAAATTCCACATAATACAGATCTTTTTCACCTCATGAACGCAAACCCATGGGTTTTGCAACAGTAATAAAATGATCCACTTAACATTACTCATCATGCAAGAAGATATAAGCTGCAGCTCCAGGATCCCAGCAGAAGAAAGAAGATTTTGATCAGAATTCAACTTTGTCTGCTTTTGTATGATCTTGCATAATGTAGTACAATACAGTACAATAACATACAGTGTACATTACATAGAAACAAATCTCCACAGCTGCAGGTCTGTACTTATTTGACTTTCAGGGTGAGACTACAGAGACAGACAGTTGTAGTGTTCATAAAGGGGGTGGACAAAACATCTGTATCACCAACTAAGACACCAGTGACACATGAAAATCATATTATGTTGAATTCCACTTTGATATGCGTTTTCAAAGCAAATGAAGCAACTAATAGTACTAACAAGCATGGCTGGCCCACCGCTGCTGCCCCGCTGCCATGGTGCATGTTGAGGGAAGGCAAGGTGAGGGAGAATGGAGTTTGTACATTTTGGCCTGAGGGTGGTGCTAGAGGAAAGGTCATTATGTCACCAGAGTTGAGAGGGTACATCCTCTGGGTAGCATGAATGAGCTATCCAAATTGCATGGCAATCCACCTTTTGAGACATATTGCCTTGGAGTTAAGTGTTTAAGGGACAGAGGGACAGACAGACCAATCCAGCCATGTTTCTGTAAAGCTCCTTGAGATAAATTTTGATATGATTTGACACTATACAAATAAAACTGAAAAAGCCAAATAGTCAGCAAAACTCCTGAATGTAGACAGGGTAACTCCTTTGAAAATTATAATCTGCCAAACACAACTAACTGCACCAGCAAAGACAAACGGTGGTTGCAAGTTGAGGCTTACTTAAAGGGATAGTTGCTGAACATCACAAAACTACTGCATTAAAAATGACTATAAAAAGAATGTCTGTTATCATCTGCTAAACATAGACGCAGATCTGTAATGGTATGATCAGCAAAGCACAGTTTTCAAAAGGTGCCCTTGTTCCTTATTTCTAATACGTTGTTGGGTGTGTCTGTTATTTGCAGCTTCAGTATCTTTTCTCAATGGTACTTTTGACAGAAATGCACAGTGGCAGTCACAGGGACAGATCCTTTAATCCTCTCATCCTGGATGGTGTCTTATAACAACCAGACAGCCGTGTTGCAGGTTTGTGTCATCAAAGGCAAGCGATTAGTCACAAAAACAATGACAAAACCTGCTTAATCACCAACAGAGATTTCTAAAAATGTGCTGCGACATTGCGTCAGCTGTGTGCACTCTAAATCTTTTTATCACGACACTGTGACAAAAGTCATTGCGAGGCATCTTGTGTTTCATAATAATGTCTTTGTACAAAAACCTAAACCAGACCATCTTGCTCCCTTTTGAAGATTTAATTCCTTGCAAAAAAAAGTACTGCTAGACCAATGGAAACTGGCACAACGCATACAGACAGCGATTATGAATATGACTGGAGGTAATAGAGTGAGAAGCATGAAAGGTCAAGCATAAAGTCATCAGTGTGCCACACAGAGAGTCTGTTTAGAATCTCCTAAACTCAATTGTTATGGTCTTTTTTGCTGCACAGAAATGGTATCTCATAGCAATTACCAATGCATCTTATTTTTTCCCACAAAAACACAAGTATCAAATCAGGGTCTTGGAACACAGCATAGGGCTTCTGAATATGATTCTATGATCTGATCAGAAGACAAAACTAAACATTTTCAAAAGCCATTTGAGCATGTTTGACTTGCCAAAATGGATGTGCCCCCTGTTTGATTGCGTTATACTAATAGAGCTCTTTTGGAGGATGTAATTAAGTGGAGTTTATAGTCTTAGATTAAAGCATCCTCTAGATCACAGGCAATGTTAATGGAGTGATGCATTTTCACTGGAAACCAGATGGGAGCACATCACAACAGAGCAAAACATCACTGGCTACAGTAATGGGCAGGGCAGTGCTATTGCCGTGCAGCAGAAGAAATATTGGAGCAAACTTTTTTTTTTTAATAAATGAAAGTCAAATGAGCAAGAGAGCAGAGCTGATTAGGGCAATGCACAAACTTGCACAGTGCCTCATAGTTGCGAGGATGACAATATGTATGTGCTGCATGAATGTGTATATTTTTTTGCTACTCTATGTTTGATTTGTGTTTTCTCTTTTGGATATGAGGTCACCAGGAAGAATAGCTCCCTTAAATTTCCTTTAAAGTGCCCTAAAAGTTAGAAAAGACATTGGTTTCCATATCATACGACTTCACTGAAGTTACATCACAATAATATTGAGAGAAATATTCAAACCCAAATGCCACTGTTTTGTGGCTGCACCATTACATCAAATACAAAATATCTAGACGTCTTGTCCATAATTTTAACACATTTCCCTATAATCCAGTAGGGCATATTTGGTATCTGCGGAAACCTTCGGTCTCTGCTAGAATTTAACATACAGCTCTGTGGGTTTAGAGAAAGGATGACCACACAGAATGCATTTGTAATGACAACCCCACCAATGGTTAAGTTAAAGAGATATTTGGGAGAATTATGTACATTGTGTAAAACCCTGCATCCTCTGGGCTTAGTTTAGGCAGGACAAGGGAGGCTTTCTGTTTGTACGTGTGGCAGTGCTGACCGTGAGTCCACCACAGCTTTACTACGTTACAGTAGAGGTAAATCAGAAATAAATGTGGAATCCAAACTGGCTTTAGTCTGCACAGTCCTCAATATGAGCGTCTCAGCAGTGCTGTCATTGCCATTTAGGGGATATTGAGCTTCAGAGCTGTAAGACATGGGACTTGCATGGGTTGGGGCCACCCAAGAATGCTGAACAACCACTCCTCAATATTAACTTTTCCAGTCAGGCAAATCAGGCCTGAAACAGGGTAACATTATATCTGCAAATAAATTATACTATAGGGGCACGTTTATAAACACAGCACAAGGCCTCATGGTGCTTCATAAGCGTCTCCCATTCATCAAATGGGAAACGATATTAGTTCAGTTTGCTACCCGCTGCGATGAGATACTGTACGTTCTTGTACATGCGGAAATACATTTCGTTGGCGCTGCTATCTTGCTTTTAATAAGAGTTCCCCAAGATAGTGCTTTGGGGGGGCAGGGCCTCTCGGCGCGCAAGCAGCTGCTTCACATCTGGAACTTAATATAAACATCATGGCCAATAAAATCATTCCATTTCCTTAATTACTATTCCTGTCATTTCCGCACTAAATGAAAAGTTAATAATTCGAGGCCAACACAAACATGCTTCTCCAATACGAGGAGCTACTCCTGAAGCCCCACCACCCTGACTACAGGCCGCTGTCACTGGACTGGAAACACAAGCTCTTGCCCCACTCTTTGAGAAGTGCGTGCATGTGTGAATGTGTGTGTGAGTGTGAGTGTATGTGTATTTGTATGGACCAGACGCCAAAGTACTGCAGACATGAATGGAATACAAGATGGCGTCTTGTTTTCCGTCTCATCCAAATGCTCCCGCTGGTGCCAGTAAAGTCATGACAGGCGCAGCCCGTCTTGTTTCATCTCGCTCTTTCTCTTCTCTCTCCATCCTCCTCCTCCCACATTCCCTCCCTTGTTCTTCTGCTACTTCTCAGTGTGTTCAACACATGCCTTGCCGCGTTTTTCTCCACCCCGTTTGTACTACTCTTCCCCTCCATCCATTCTCTCCCTCATTTTTCTCTCATGTGATCTCCAGTGATCTGTAACGTGTTTGGAGTAGGGTGCCTGCTCACAGGAGATACTGGATGATGATAAAACTTTAGAGTATGGGGAGAACATCTTACCTGTTCAGCTGCCAGAGCGAGTAAAAATAAATGCTGCAGCTAATGCATGTGCTATTGAGAAATCGCAATCCCTCACAGGGTCATATGTCACCAAGCAAATTTTCCAACCCTCACAGCACATCATTATTAGCCCTTCTTAGCGGTCAAAATGCTTCCCATTGATTCCAGGGCTTCTACTGCTGTTAAAGATATCCAAAGGGCATGAATGAATGGAGTGTGCTTGGAGCTATTTGGGTGGGAGTCCAAAAGCATCTTTGCGTCCATACAAATGCCAGATTATGCATATTCTTATTGAGCCTGACTCACCAGTTAACATACTCCCCTGCAGGCAAAAAGAAATGCCTTTATTGTATAGATCATGACATATATGATTTGATATGGTGCTAGGCTCTTCTGATTCCCACTGAAGCATTTCACGGGCCAAGAGTGGAGGAGGATTTGGTGAGCAACACATATACTTACACAAAAGACGAATGTATGCACTCAAATACCACCAGTTTTGTAGTCAATGCTCTCGCTGCACCACACACAATTAAAGTCCCAATTAAAGGCCATTATGGTTTTTCCACTAGAGGCAACCACAGGGAAAGCAGCTCCATGGCCTGTACATTGCGGGCACACAGATGTCTCCTGTGTTGTCATCCAAAGGAACTCAGACTGATCCGCAAACTTTATGATCATAATTACTGATCAAAATTAAAGTGCAACAGCAGTCTAAACTCAGAGAATGGCAATAAAAAAGTTTGAGCAATTCCAGTAAGTGGGACCAAGCGGGACTATCAGAGTGATAAGTGTTTGCGAGATATTTGTCCTAAGGAGCCGGGCCAATTAGAAAGTGGGGGACAAGCAGTGATTGAGCTCACTAGATTCACTTTCTCAAAAATGTCCCTCTGCCCATTGCACTGCCTATTACCACAAGAGGGAGGCATTTCCCTGATATTTTACAAGCAATGACAACCCTGTAAAATATAAGTGGAAATACCACACAGAAAGATCACATCTTAATGTTCTGGCTTATTTTTGTGCTTGTGTTCCCATAGGCTCAGTTTCCGATAGAGTGGATGCTTTTACACACACACACAAAAAAAGTACTGGGCTCCATACTGTAGGCTATCTATTGTGAAACACCCATTCACCAGCACCAATACCCACACACAAGTTCAACACAAGTGTCTTCCCTTGAGCGGGGCCCAGAAGTGTCATGGGTTTCCGCTTCTCAGTTCCCATCCTCTTACCCAGTGACCTTAATGAGGGAGTACAGTTCTCACTTGGCCAAACAATACGCTGTTGTGGAGGCTTGTGTAAAGAGGTGGCCAGTCAACAGCCTCTGGACATACAGCTGTGTAGGCGAACAGTCTTCCCTGTCTGTCCCCGGGTTGACACGCGAAATCAACCGCCAGATCAAATAGCTTCACACAAATCCTCGCACATACACACACACACAGATGTTGAAATGCATGCGCACACATGGACACGCACAAAGTGAATCCAATTCCCACCCAATCTCATGCTTTTGAGAACTAACAATCTATTTAGTGCATAAAATGCCACGGCTCCTTTTATCCTGAGTTCAAGGCATCGATGATCTAATTCCAAATCTGATGATGAGCAAACTAGTGCCAAATATATAAACCAAGTATCAGCCCAAGCACAACTGTGACCTCTAAGCAATAAATGGGTTCTTTATTTATGGTCAATATGGTTATTGTCTGAACTAGTCTGAGATTCAAAAGACTATTTTTTTGTGGACAAACTGTTATTGTGTGAGACTGAACAATTTATTAGTTTTCAAGGTGGAGGATGTACTATTTTTATGTCAAAAGTAGGGTGAGCAATGTAAATAAGAATGCTTTGTATTTTTACATTATTATATAACTCTGTTATTTACTGTGCTGCTGGAAAACTACACCAAAAATCTAATATTTGCTTGTGACCCATCCCAAGTAAAATGTCTCAATTGTTGGTGCAATTTCAGAAACACAGGCGATCCTAACACCATGACACAACCTCAAATGGCTCAATAAGAAATGCTACAACTGAATTTTGATTGCATATTACAATGCAATTAATTGCATCCACCATGACAACCAAACAATGACAAATAGGTATAAAAAAAAAGAAGATCTTAAAAATGTGTAAAAATTTCCAGCATAGTATTGGCAGTCTCCAACAAGTTATAAGAGGTCTGTGTGTGACTTGCAGTCATTAGAACCAGACACACACATGGGAGTCCTGAACAGGACAGGGAAAACAATGACGGATATTCCAGAGTCAATGAACTGTCTCAGCCAGACGATCCGCCGCGATGTAGGGTTATGTGTGTGAATGAATGAGGTGTTTCCCCTAATGTGGGCTATAATCTGTCCCTCTGGGGAGGAACAGGCAGAGAGCCGTGGAAAAATGTTCGGTGCAAGCCCAGACTACAGGTCCATTTTTAACTCTGGTACATGCAGAGGGAAAGGGGGCATCTTTGTCTACACAGAGCAAAAGGAAACACGGGAGTGGAGAGAAAGAGTAAAAAGAAAATATGAAGAAATGGAATGAAGAAAACTGAAAGCATGAGAGAATGGGGCAGAACAGACTTGAGCCATGTGTAAACAGGGTATATAGAAACCAGATAGGGGCCGATCCTAAAGGTAATATAGAGAGGGAATGCGTTTAGCAGAGTCCATTAAAGCCAAAAGCCTCTGAGGGAGCGCCTGTAGCCAGACATGGGACTCTGATGGAGGTAGACACTCTAACTCCAGGTTAGCCTCTCTGAGTAATGGACCAGGGTGTTTTCAGACTCGCTTGGCCCCTCCTGAGCCCTGTCAAGCCCCTGTGATGAAGTTAGAGAGGCGGTGAGAGTGCTACGGCACAGAGACAACGAGCTGTGCCCGTCTCCTATTGCTGTTGAATGTAATTTTGGATCGTGTTGCAGCGGAAGCGCAGCTGACAGAGGAGGAATCTATCGAATTCAGCTCAGACATCACAATAATATTGAGTCTTGTTTATAAACACACGTTTAGGATGCTTCGGGAGTATCAGTCATTTGAAGGCCCCGTCGCTGCTTGGGCATAGAGCTTCAGTGACAAGAGCAAAGACTTCAAGAAGATGTTGAAATAGTGCCATTTTACACTGCTGACAAAAATTTGAATAGAAAAATTGCAAAAGAAAAAATGTATAGGAGAGGCATTTCTCCTGTCCTGTCTTGATTAGTTAACAGTAAGGTAGTTAGCAGGGGTGTTACAATTTTCCACCACAACCAAAAAGTCCTCTGTTCACTGAACCGTGCATGTGTGGTGAACCATGATTTACTTTTTTATCCACAGTTGCACACGTTTTTTTGAGCGTGATGTGAAATTACAGTGAACCCATTTGTAATACAGAACATCTAACACAGCTTTTGATTAATAATAACCGCAAAGCTAATACATGACTACTCCACTAACATTCTGTTGCTACGTTGCACAAACTTTACAAAACATCAGCAAAAGCCCCATTCATCTTTATGGGTTGAATTGTTGGTTAAAATTAATTTTTTTTTTTTTTTTTTTCAAAACCAACCATGACAAGCCAGGGTAAGCCATTACACCCCTCTCAGCTAGTTAGTTCATTTGTTCATGGGTTTGGTGCTTAAACTTTTCCTAATAAGGTAGAAAGGTCTTGAGGAGTTTGGTATGCTTTTGATATTTTTGATTTTTGTGTGATGCATTTGCCAGAAGATATACTACATCTACTCTGCATTTGTGAAAAATGAGATCAGCTCGCCTTCACCTGACAAAAAAGATAAACTTGTCGATCTTTCTTGTTATGCAGAGCACCTCCATGTCTTTTTCCCCAGTGGTTAACCAATTCTTGGCTCCATTCAGCAGCGCGACGCCATCACTATTATAACGCCATCATCGCTGCCTGCCAAGCCATGGTGCATGATGTCACTTCCACCCATGGTCATGGTGGTTTGCTCTTGGCCACTGGTGCATGTGACAATTTGTGCCCTACTAGAAGCCTTGGAGCTGCCAACTTGGCCACCAGCCATCACACCCAGACCCTCTCCCACATCCCCCCCGTCTCCATGCCTTTACAACACTGACACTGTTGATGCAGTCAAATAGCCCCCAGCTAAGTGTTTTAATTCAGTGGGTGGCTTTTGACTGCCTTCTCATTTTAACTGGTGTTCACTTTAATACTTCCAGCTACAATATTCACCCTCCTCGCTCCCCGTCTCCTGTTTCCCTTCATACAGTACATCTTCTCCACCCCTGTCATTTGGCCCATGGCTTTGTAGCTGTGTTGTGAGGCGGAAAAGAGCTGGGCAGGGCAGGGCGCAGGCGCTCGCTGGGCCTCTGGCGGCTGATGTATGGCTTCTGGAGAGGAAACACAGCACAGGCGATGAGAGAATGTGGAAATGTACGCATGGCACGACGC
>OMLB01018654.1:0-13182 GCA_900302555.1 Myripristis jacobus | reverse complement strand
GCAGGAGGGGCCTCCTGCCCACCGATTCACTCCGACGCAGCGGGGCAGGGGCCGATGATGGGGGGTCAGGGAGGGGGTTACTGGTGCGGGGCAGCGGGCGATGCCCTGAGCGGGAGGCAGGACTGGGACTGGACGTGGTGGTGGTGGCGGAGCTGGTGGAGGAGGGAGGGAGCTGGCTGGAGCAGCTGGCCAGGCTGCAGTGAGCTAAGCTGGGCTCAGAGCTCCAGCGGTGCAGGGAGAAGGGGACCAGGACCGTGCCTGAGAGCTGACCTGACAAGCACAGAAAGACAAAGAGAAGACATGAACAACAGATGGAGCCGTCGCACAGGTTCAACTTTTTACATTCCCGCTGCACAGCTGCTCCACAGACAACACAGATGTCACAGTTTGGTGACAGCGACACAAGATGCTGATGTTACATTGGTATTCAACAATGTCACTCATTATTATCTTAATGCTTGAGCACTAAGATTCTGGTTTACTTGGTTTAACATCCATCTTGGGTGATCCGATCACAAATGAAGAGTCCTGGAGATGCACCGTGTGCACCGTGTGTCGCTCAAACCACCTATGGAGGTGGTAAAGGAAGGATTGGGCCATACAGCATCTGAATCCTAATGACTACCTAATTGCTTAGTGGAAGACAGACACGTGATGGAGTGGACTGTTGGCAGAAGTTTATTTTTGTGAGATGGTGTCACCTTTGTCTGGTAATCCAAACTACATTGTGGTTCAGCACAACTGCTTCAGAAGAGATACAATGCGGGATGAGCTAGGAACAGTGGAAAGATAATGGCACCACCAATTTATGTACTGTATGTAGTCCTGAAATCCCATCACAAGTTGTCGGTGTCCACGTGTGGTCGGAGTGTCCAAGAGAGATGTTAATACTAAGTATGAACAAAGTGGGATCATTTTTAGTCTGGCCGATGATTGACATGCATACAAATGAAGAAATTCTTGAATGCGATTGCTTTACCATGTGATGCAGGGCTGGAGCCGGCCACCACGAAGCTGGACAGCGTGACGTCACACGCGGCACCGCACTCCAGTGGGATGGGGAAGAGGCGGAAGTGACTGAGCATGTCCATAACGGAGGGGAAGCGCAGGTGCTGCACCCTGCACTGGCCCCATTCTGTCAGAGACAGGCGCAGGTGCTGCAGACACACAGGGAGACGGAGAGGAGGAGACGTGGGGATAAACAAGTGATGTTTTGACACCTCTGCAGCAAGGCAACATCATCTTGAGCTGAGCTGGAAATCTCCAGGACTCCATGGTACTAAGTAGCAACATGATTCAATACTTCACACTGTACAAACACAATGAACACATGTTTGACTGAGATTTGTGTAATTTTATATAAATTATAGTGTATCTTTTTATACTCCCCAGTAATTAAAGGCTGTTTTGTTTTCTATAAAGTGTAGGCCTGTGAAGTCTTCTGAGACTGTAAACAGTTATTAAGAGCTATAAATAAACTTGAACTTGAAACTTTTATTGTATTACATGATCATGTGTATCATGTAATCAATATAGATTAAAAGACAGATGCAGGCTAATCTGATTTTGAAGGCATCTTATCATAGGAAATTAAATTTTCTTTAATATGTACATGTATGATCAAAGACACTGCTGAAATGTAAATTTATTGCCTTGCACAGGCCTTGAAACCCTGTGCCGTAATGTGGCTGTTCTCACTTCAAATCCACTGTAATCCACTGAAATACTGTAATAGCATATAAATACAATCTGCACAGACACTATTAAACAGCCTGCAGATTTCACTTTAGGCTGCTGGAAAAGATTGATCGATGTGGGTTTAGGTGTGTGTGTGTTCATTTTTGTGTTAAAACAGTATTATTGACAGAAGTGGTTAGGTCAAGTAGGGCTTTCAGCAAAGTAAAATAAATGGCCTGAGAGAGAAAGGCAGTGGTTACACTTGTCTTTTCAAGGCAAATTTGTTATCCAATCATGCCAGGACACATTAACTGTCAAGTCTGTGCGCTTTGAGATTGGATCTTGCTCACATTTGGCCACAATTCAAACACTTTAGCAACACATTTAGTGAAATATATCCATGCGGGAATATATCCGATCAGGCAGGTTGCAATAAAGTGTCAAGCCTGGACACACACGTGCAGACACGGCTGAGTTCCATCCCAAAAGCCAAACTGAAAAGCCAAGTGTCACCACGGCTAAAGACCATAAGACTGAGACGGTTCAACAGCGGTGCTTCAGGAGAAATCGTGACAACATACTTTGGCCTTTCCTTGGTAGTTAAAGGTGAGGACGTAGTCTCCCCTGCGTGTCTCACTCTGTCGCACCAGAAACACTCCGTGCCCCTCAAGACCAGAGCTTTGAACCAAGTGGGCCGCCTTGATGCGAGAGATGGGCCCGTGAAACCAGGGGTAGGAGAACAGGAAGTGATCTGTCTTTTGGTACACCTGTTCCGGCACAGCGAAGGTCACCAAGGCTGCAGGGAGGAGCAGGGTAGCAGTATTATGTTGGAGGGCAGCAATGAAATTTAAACTAAATTACTAAATTACAATATATTGCTTTGTCAAAATGATTTATTCACTTTTAGTTTTTAGGGCGAAAAAACATTATTTTATTCACAATCAATATTTTTCATTTATCTAAAGCAGGAAAAATGACAAAGTAAATGGAGGGCCAGGATAGAGTCATCGGGCAGGGTTTCATCCTTGAAAACAAAAACAGAAAGACCGCACACTGTGCTCCACATCAACACTGTTGGCCAGTCGAACGTCTTCAGGACAATGTGAGGGTTTCATCCAAGACCAGAAGGAGCACACGTGTCTCCAGAGGTAGCAGACTAAACTCTCTGGACACCCGAGTCTGTGTCTGATATTTCTATTCTGAGATCCATCTCTGTACTTGATTACTTTTCATATTATTACCCAGAGACAACAACCCTGTGCCCATCCGGCTACTCACTCTGACTTCCAGACTCGGAGCTCCCGCTGCGATTGGCTGGAACGGAGCTGTCAGCTGGGGAGGGGAGGGGCTCCAGATCCACACTGCCTGACCTGACAGACCAAACCAGATTAAGATTAGAACAGGTTCAGATTACCCATATTGTACAAAGGCAGAGAAAACATGTGACTCCCAGTGATTATCAGTGTGGAGTCTGTGAATGTTTGGGGGTTGTCTGAGGAAAGTGGTTTAATTTGATTTTCTTCGTCGGCATTGCACTCATTCCTTCAGGGGAAACTGTGAAATCTGTAGCTCTGCTCCAGCTGGAAGAGAAGTGCACTGTTGTTTTGTGCTTTAAAGCAGGGCTGCAACTCATGATTGTTACCGATTATTTTTTTGATTAATCATCAAGTCTATAATGTGTCAAAAATAATGACAAATGCTCATCAGAAATTAGCAGAGCCAAAGTGCTATCTTCAAATGGCTTTGTTAGTCTCACCAGCAAACAAAAGAAACTCTTATCAGCACGTTTGGAATTTGTGCTTGATAAATGACTAAAACGATTAACCAATTATCAAAATTATTATCAGTTAATTCTGTGGACCAACAAGTCAATTAATCAGCTATCTGGTTTGGCACTACTGTAAGCAATCCATCAGATTTAGCACACCATGTATAATGATGTGTAAATGGTCACAGAGGCTGCTATCGTCTCAGCAACTCTCTTGTTTATTTAAGAAATTACAGTAATGCCTGAAAAGTGTGTTAATGATTTCTTGATGTTAAAATGCTACATGTGGCTCGTCTAAAACTGGCAAAAGAGAAAGTAAGAGAGAGAGGGTGACGGGTGGTGGGGAGCTCTGCTGAACATGAGGAAACAGCAGGCTGAAGGAACACAAAGAGACCGAGCCCAGACAGGAAGTGAGTCCGCTTCAGACCTGAACTAAGACTTCATGTTCTGCTGTATCACACTCACTGCTGCACCCAGAGTGCACACACTCGCATTTGACCCGACGCACACACAGATGCACGTCCACCAGCAGAGCAACACTGCATGGGTGTGAGCGCAACCACCTTCACACACACATACACACACGCACGCACAGTAAGTGTGTACATGCACGAATGAGAACGGGAAGGTTAAAGAGGGAAGGCAGAGCAAATCCTGCTGAAATGCTGACATGTGTCCGCAGAACTCTAAATAACAGGAAGACAAGCCTCCTTTCTCCTTGCAGTGTGTGTGTGTGTGTGTGTGTGTGTGTGTGTCTGTGCGTGAGAGAAAGCGCTCAGAAGCTTAGGTTCCTATTCATATATTTTCACATCAACAGAAATGATGAAACAGGCTTAGTCTAGTTCTCTCCAGCACGGATGTACACGTGTGCGCACACAAACACAGACACACACACACACACACACACACACACACACACACACACACACACACACACACACACAAACAAAGACTTCCTAAAGATAGTAAGGCATACCTGCAGTTTATATGACAGGCTGAATAATCTTAACACTCCAATCTATAGCTAAAATCGAGCACTTCATCAAAATAATACTGAAAATCATAATATGGACAAGTGTGATATCCAGATCATAGGAGATGCAATTTTGCTTAAAATATATGACAAAATTCCTTTAGAAAACTGAGGTGCCACAGAAATGCCCTAGCCTATAAACCATAGTCAAAAGATATTTGTTTGTTTGGTTTGGGTTTTTTTTGGCGAAGTAAAAATTACGATGCAAAAAGCTGAATTCCAGCTAAAGACGCGAATCGCATTGCAATCGCAACGTCTGTCAAATCAAATCAAAATGATTACAGCCTGGTTTTCTCTTCACCATCTCATTCATCAGCAGTACAGAAGGGGGTGACAGAGAGAGCTCGGGGTGCACGGGTTACATCACGGAACAGTGACCACAAGTCTGTTGGACGCTGATTTACAGTCAGTTGTGCTGCGGTGGTGTGCGTGTGTGCCTGCAGGAACAAACCCCACACAGACACACTGTCTTCATTTCCACAAGGAACTGTCCCGTTCGTGTCACAAACCTCAACACACACACACACACACACACACACACACATGAGTAAGAGCATTCCAGACATCTGTAGAAATGAGAAAAGGTCCTGAGATTCTCTGGAGTCTCAGACCTCCCCCACATTTCCTTTCACACAGCAGCACATAACACACACATATGCTCAAGTGCACACACACACACACACACACACACACACACACACACACACACACACACACATAGATACTGTACATAAATGAGGTTCAACTTGTACAAGCTTTTTTTGGGGTGTGATAGTGACGTCGGACAAAGACAAAGAAAAGAGAAAAAAAAAAGTCCCTGAGACAAAAAACAGAAATCTCCTTGTTCCCCTGCAGTTTGGAAGAATATTTGGGACAGAGTTTAACAGCAGGGCTACTGGACCACTAAATTTGACTGTTACTTAACACACAGCAACTTGCCAACCTCTGACTTGTTTTTGTTCTCATTACGCTCTAGCAGTATTGTGTGATTTGGTTTAATGAGCCAACAGGAACATTTGTGCCTTTAGAGTCAATCTGATGGTGCACTGAGGCGTCGCCAAACTTCTGAGTGAACTTTCAAGCCGCTGGTATTTTAATGACAATATGTTTTGTTTTGTTTTTAGTTGCACTATTACCATTATATAGTCAGGCGCAGTCTCCATTTCTGATCTGCTGAGCTTAATGGAGCCAGAAATGCAAGCGTATGATTCTGTGAAGATCATTATGCTATTCCAATTTACAGCTGTGTAACTTTAAAAAGAAAAGTGCTACACAAATACAGTACTGGGTCACTCTTATAATTAAAACTACTGTGGCCCTCTCAGCACTCAAACAGAAACCTAAAACACTTTCACTTTTTCTCAGAAGTCAATACAGATTAGATATAGATTAGAAGTAGATATGATGCTAGCCGGTCAGATTAATATGAGGAGATAATATCCATCCTCAAATGTGCTTCAATCTGTCAGGCCCTAAAATAAACTCTCTCTCTCTCTCTCATACACACACACACACACGTGTCCAATCGCAAATTGAACTGCACCAGAAAATAGAAACACAAGCACGACCACAAATGTATGCGAAAAAAAAACGTAAACGCACACACTGAGAAATAGTCATCTGCACACATAACTCGGCACAAGTAAACATCCAGTACACCCACGCACACAAACATGCAAACAGACACGCAGGCACACACACAAGCACACACACACAAACACACAGCCAAAGCTCAAGTGCAAAATATTCCTGTTCAAAAAGCTAGGTGTGGAGAGGAGACAGCAGATGTGGAGGATGCTCTTTGGTATGTGTCTGTGGGATTGGTATGTGTGTGTGTGTGTGTGTGTGTTTGAGTCGCTCACCTGTTGCTGGTACATTCTTTTAGCTCTGTGGTCCAGGAGCTGACCTGCTGGTCATTGTCTGTCTCAAATATCAGACTACCTGGATAGTGATTAACCTTAAGAGACAAACAAAAAAAGTAGTCATATGTACCATCCACATTATTTAGACAACTAAAAGCTATTTAAAGGCTTTGACATTAGTTCACAAATAGCACCATCTATCAATTTCTACCTATTGTATATACACTGACATCATGCTGAGCAAACTCTCAGACACATGCAGCCAGCAGAGGACATACTCCACTCTACAGATGACAGCCGAGAGCTGACGGTGACTGATCTGCTAAGACAGAGACAGAAATCGTCTGTTCGGATCGTCTGAGACACAGAAACATGATCCACACTGTCAGCATCAAACACAGTGAAGCAGTAAACCTGAAACACCTCCTCAGGCCCATCGAGACGGCCGGCCGATTTCTCACAAACTACACGCGGCTACATTTCTTGTTAGAGAGCCAGCGTTTATTTTTGTATCTGTGGGCTTCAGTGAGCTAAATAAAAGGCTTTCTGAGACCTTTTAATGCTGCCCAAATTGGATTCCAACTGAACAGCCAAAATAAAGAAACAAGAAACAGGCAAAAAAAAAAAAAAAAACCCAGACTGAATAGACTGAACAACTATAAATGAGAAAAGGACACCAGGAAATTAGGCTAAATGTTTCTAGGCAGATGTGATTAAAAAAACATGTTTGGCATACTACATTAACCTTGTCTCATATTAATCTAACAGTGGACAGAAATATGGGTCAAATGTAACCAGCTAGAACTGCAAGTAATGTCATAAAACATAAAAAAAAAAAAAAACGGTGGTTCTTAGTGAAACTACACAGTGCATCACATTTGCCTTATTTCATTTGCTTTATGCCTTGGCTAAATATCACTGAATGTAAAGAATATATCACTAGTTAGAACTACTTTTACATCTTCTTCCAAATGAAATGCCATAAAAAGTCAAAGTGGGAGTCTTACTAATTACACAGATTCTGCACACTTTGGTTTGGCTCTAGGCTCTCAAAATGCTGCATATAAACACTGATGCCTTGCAGAAAGTCTGCTGACCGAAATGTTTTTTCCATACGAAATGAGGAAGCAAGACTTATGGTGAACTTGAGTAACTCTTTCATATAAAAAATAAACCTCTTCCAACCTCCATTAGTCATTACTTTACTTGAGACCTTTTAATACTTTTCAAGGCATTAGATTTACATAATTTAATTATGTCAAATTAAGGAAAACTTGCACACTTGCACACTTCAGTCCAGTTTCTGCTGACATGGGTGTAGATACTAGTATATCCGTGTGCCCAAAACTATTGTGACTTGATGCAATTTTTGCTTCCCCCTCAACTCATAGGTATTCTGCAGAAATGTGCGTACCTTTATAACAAATGTGTTGAAGTTGTCGGGCATCTCCAGCCGGTTGCAACGACGGACTTCTTGGATATCTGAGCAGTGGGCTGTCAGCTTGGGACTGGAGGCCTGCAAAACAACCCAGAGCCACAGATGAAGACAGAGCCACACAGAAATGACTGAGGTTGACTCACAGACTGAGAGAGATACTGGACACAGAAAAAAACAGCAAGAGAGAAAAGTCGAATCTGAGAGAGCAAAAGATGGAGACAGGCTAATTAGAGCCGATACTACCCTGAATAATTATTAAGAATCTGTGTCTGAAAGGTGTGTTTATTTTGGACCAGCCCTTCAAATGACATGACTACACTCTCTTCCTCAATCAAATATCCTACAGTGTCTTCCTGTCTGAGTCGGCTGCCCATATTATTATTACCCCAAGCACCATAATTACATGACAGGCTGAGTCAAATCCTACTGACTCATCACTGAAAATCTGGCCTGCAAATTGAGTTTTGTGCTGTAAAAGAAATTATTTTGAAAACAGGTAGAACACTCAAGATATATTTTACTGTATTTGAGATTTTAAAGGAACAGTATGAAGGATTCTAATTGAGTTGAATACAGAAATGGGATAACATATTCATAGACATGCTTTTTATTAGTGTATACAAATAAGAAATGAAGAATCGTAATGTTTCCATAAAGTTAAAATAAGTATTTTAATGTACATAAATGCGAGTCCCAGTTTCACGTGTCATGTTGCATCACCGTGTTTCTGCAGTGGCTCAGACAGGATAAACAAACCCGAGGTATGCTTTCTGACAATGTGTTTTTCTCTTGGAAGTGGCTGACAGAAGTGGGTGATACTAAAGCACCGGTGGGTAGCAAATTGCTGGATTTGCTACCTGGAGAAGAAGAGTACTTTGTTTTGCTTCTTGTTGTATCCATGGCAGATATATGCCACGGCAAGAGCAAGTGAGCGTGAAACACTGCTGAGGAAATGAAAACACGATGAAGCAAAAAGAGAACAGGACAGACAGTCAGAAAACAAGAATAAATATCGGCGCAGCTTTTACACGATGGAAATCACTGAAGGTTTTCAGAGCAATGCAGAAGTTGTGGGTTTTCTCCTAGACAGGAGAAGAGCCATAATAATTCTTTTCTGTTTTTAGTTGTTGTGTACGATTTTTATTTGGTGGCCCTTCATATGAAACATAAAATATTATAGTGACTGCATTTTCATCTCCGAGTAATGACAATACCACAGGCACTTACTGAAAAGTTGTTGAAATGTTTTTGTGTTGTTCAAGAAACTATTCACTAGAAAGCATTTAATTTTACATGTAGGTGTAGGTTTTACATGTATGTGGATATGCGAGTGTATCATATCGCTACTAACTAACACTAATGTTTTTATCTTAGGTGTGAGCTACAATATAACACTTTCCAGTCTAAATAAATTAGTAAAATAGAGCTACTGTGGAGTAGAGCTAGTGATCACAGAATCAAAATCACTTTCACAACCAAATGTAACAGGGTTAGAGGAATTTGACTTGGCAAATCAGCCCGAAAACATTTTTTTAAATTATTTTTTATGGTTTATCTGATAGGGACCGATACAGTGTACATAGACAAACTGAAAACAGCTATCCAATGCATTTATCCTTGGGGATGTTTGTAGGGGATGCTAATTTTCAACACTAAAAGAAGAAGAAGAAGATGCAGGTACAGGACTTCAGCACTGACACACTGGAGGACAATGGTGCCACACGTTACAACACAGGACAGTAAAACAGAGAGGAGGTGCAGCATCGCAGTGTCCATCACATAGATGGACAAAGTGGTCACCATCGACCACTGGACCGAGTTCAGTCATTTATTTAAATCAATACTAATGTGTCCCACTTTGTCTTTCTCTCTCTTCATGCTTCCACTCTGAGGAGAGGGAACCCAGATGGCCTGCAAGTCTGGAAAGCAACAATGCTGGTTTCTGTGAGTGTGTGAAGCATATGCATGTGTGTCTGTTCACATCTTCGTGTGTGCATCTGATTGTATGTGTGTGAGAATGTGCCAGCCTGCGCACAAATGACAATACAAATGTATGTACACATGCAGTACATGTTTGTGTGCATGTTTGTGTTTATGCATACACGTATTTATGGGGGTTTGCATGCATATCTGTGCAAACATATGTACCTTTGCGTACATATGTGAACATTCAGTGTGATTATGAATATGTGTGTGAATCCTCAGTGCTGCTGAAACTGAAGCCTCCCTCAGAGAGCCGAGCAGAGCGGAGCAGAGGAAGAGCATGATGGGAGCTCTCATGGCACGGCTCCAGTGCTCACTCCGTGAGGACCAACTGTGAATGTGAAGAATGCTAAACGAGATACGAGGGGCTTCCTGGTGGCTCTCTGGACCAAGACACACACACCACGGACTCCTGAAGCTGTAAGCTGCAGTCTGGCTCGACTCTGGCGTGTGACCTCGGTCGCATGTCAGCCCCCCTCCACCCACTTTCTTGTGCAAATAGAGCAGAAACGCTATGAAAGTAAGGCAGCATATGGAGACTGGAGAGACTCTAAACAGGGATAAGACCACAATGTTATGTCTCATTCCAGTGCGGGTAGATCTGAGCAGAAGAGGAATCTAACTGAGGACCGACTAGAGAGTAGAAAGATGGGAAAAGAAGAGTGTGTGTGAATGTTGGAGCTGGGCGATATATCAATAATGTATCAATATTATCACACAAGACTAGTAATCATCTGGGATTTTGGATAATGTAAACTCGAGACTATGCATAAATTTTGCCTTTTCCAGGTTTTAAAGTGTGCATTAAAGTAAAGGGATTAGACTGTGCTGGCTAATATACTGGTTCTTTTATTAACCTCTTCTGCTTGGTCATCATATCCACATTACTACTAATTGTTTATTGATAATCGCTTACGTGTTAACATCTTAGGCTGTTAACACATAAGTTATCCCCTTAGAATTTATCCCCTTAGAATTGGTAGATGTGAAATGAAATGGATTAACTAACTGGAGAATTGCGGAGGACAGTACAGAAGCCACTTTGTCAGCCTACTCTGCCCATAATCAACATGAAAACACATCGCACACGCAAAATCAAGACAAACCTACAGCACCAAACAAAGGCTGATGATGCCGCCCACTGAGCTGGTGGAGGAAAAATGAGGACTGATATCTAATGCTGGCGAAAGCAGCCAAAGGGATGCCGTCAGAGGCAGGGAGCGGGGAGCGTGTGTGAGTGAGTGTGTGTGTGTGGGTGGCTGTTTGAGGGGGTGTAATCGATTCATCATATTGCCAACTCTGAGTCAACTCTGGAAATTGTGAGACAGGTACAGACCTCATTTTCATATCGCAATACGTATCGCAGAAAAAAAAAGATATCACAATGCCAGTTTGTTGCAATATCGTGCAGCCCTCATACACACACGTGATTATACATCTCTAAAACAGCCACACAGAGCCTCCAATACCACAGTCATAAAAAAGAGAACTGATAAAGCCTCAGGCATAAACAAACATATTCCCACAAACACACACACACACAGACACACACACACACACACACATAGATGGATGGCTTGTTCAGCCATGTGAAGAGGCCTGTGGCATGAAGGGTCAGAGGTCATGTCTGAAATTAAGCCTGGATGACAGATGATAGAAACATGTGGAGACAGAGAGTCAGCAACTCTTACAGTGAGCTTAAGGATGTACGTCATGCATTAGCTATTCCATATGCTATGTGTGTGTATGTTTGTGTCTGTGTGTGTGCGTGTGTGTCAGCATATCTGCCACCGCAGTATGTCAGAGAAATCCTGAGGCAGAATGCTTGATGTTATGAGGAGCTGTTCTTCACCATATGAGGGATGTCGGTTCTGATCAACTGATGTCCGATGTGATTAACTACAGAATATCGTTCTCAGTGGGACATTACATTCTTTCCTTCCACTGATGTTCAAGTGAAAAGCTGAAGTTTGACATTCAATTTGTCAATCTTTGACAAGTTTCATACATGAAGTTCCCCAAAATGAACAAATTAGATGTACCAATGATTAATGTCAATTGTGAAGATCTGACGTGAACTACTGTAAATTTAATTTCCTACTGCCAAATTAACAGGATGCCTACAGAAAGGCATTTTAAGGCAATATAATGCTTTTTAAGAGTTTCTGAAAAGTGATACTTTGGGTTCTTACCCATGTATGGGTATTTGTCTCTCCATTTGAGTGTGACAGATCTTCCGGTTTTGGCTCGTCAGCTCCTTCCCTGTTAGTGTATGTTAGTGTATGTATGTTATGTCGTTGTTAGTGTATCACTACACAGCAGCTCCCCTTTGTGTCTGTCTACACATCTGGTTAGTTAATAGGTAAAAGTTATCAAGCAAGAGGGCTGGAAAAGAACATCAATCAGTTGTGCCTCCTTCAAAAATAAATAAATAATAAATAAATAAATAAAAAATAAATTAATGAATAGATAGATAACTCCGCTTTGGATCTCTGCTAGAAATCGTGTTGTTTGCTGAGCCAGATCCACTTGGGCTCATTTGGAGAAAAATGTTCCCAGTTAGGCGCTTATTCTCACAACAGGGAAAGAATTTATGTGTCAATCTATTACACTCATATGAAGCAGCATCAACTACATGGGTAAAAATTACTTTAAGGCAATTCTAACGACTGATTTTTGGACTGATCGTCTTCCTCTGTTGTCTATCAACTGTTACTATAATTGTTTCCTTCAAGCTAGATAGTTAGTTACTACTGTAATGAATCTAATCAGGACTGTTTTTTCCCGCTGAAGTTCGGAGATGTTAGTACACGGATTTTCAGGTAAGTGTAGTACGTAAGTACAAAGCCATCAGAAATGTTGACTTTGATGCAGAGGAAAAAAAGCAATTAGATGAAACATGAATTTTAAATGTTTACACTGAAATTAAGATCTTATAAATTCAAATTTAAGTGTATGCAATGACTTTTAAGACCTACCATTTATGAAACTGAATTGAGGACATTTTCAGACCTGCAGACGCCCATAATATGTGTCCTATCCAAGTGTATAGTGGAGCCTAAATTCTAACAAGATACAGTTGGATCGACATGCATCACTATGGGACAAATGAATGCAAGGGAGCGGAAGAAAGCAGAAGGGAGTGAGTAACGTATGAGAGCAAAAAGGAAACAGACGAGACAATGAAAGACACGGCGTTGGGTGGGACGGTGGGAGAGAGGGAACGATGCAGAGCAGAAGAAAGAGCGGGGAGGTGAATTCCACAGCTTTGTGCGCCGGATGAGTTTGAGTCTGTGTGACAGTGTGTGAGCCTGAGGAATGTCTATGTTAATCCTACACACACACACACACACACACACACACACACACACACACACACACACACACACACACACACACACACACACACACAGGGCTGCAG
>OMLB01018653.1:20660-36231 GCA_900302555.1 Myripristis jacobus | reverse complement strand
AAAAATATTAAATTAAATTAAATTAAAAAAAAGAAAAGCAAAAACAAAGACACTCCTGGAGTAATGTACCGTTTATGTCAAATTCCCTCCCTAACCAGTGAGGGCAGGATAAGCACATAAGTACACAGGAGCATATGAATTTTGAAACCACCAACAGGGTTCCCCTCTGATGAAGTTACATTATATCTGCAGGCCTTCGGAGGTTCACAGGATCCCTTGGCTTAGCAGCTGGCCACACACATAATCCTCTGCCACCACAGACGGACCCAGGAATGAGCAGTAAACAAACCACCCAAGAAAAGAAAAGAAAAAAAATGCTGCATTCTAAGACAGCTAAGGTTTACCTCAAAAATGATCCTCTTTGCCACTAGAGGGGAAAAAAAAGTAGTAGCGCTAATGGGCCGCAGAGTAAAATTAGACAGTGGCTTGTCCTGATGCAAGTCCCTGCAGGATACTGACAGACTTTGTTTATTTTTTCTTTCGAGGAAGGAGCCACAGAACAAGCCCTGCGAGTAAGGAGATCACTTTTCATGTTCTTTTCAGTTTGATGTACAGAAACACTGTATTTACTAAAGCAAACATAAAGAGTTAAATGAGAGGACCTCCATCAATATCTCTTATCACTCATAAATCTCATATCCAGTGTCAAAGGATTGATTTGGTCTTGTGCAACAGTTAATTTGCAGGTTTTTATCCATGGATTCACATAGCCTGAGAGCGACCGAGACAGAGAGGCAGAAATACAAATGGAATAGAAGAGACACAGACAAAGATAAGAGTAAGGACATGGAAACAGACACAGGGTGAAAGACAGAAAGACAGGCCTAGACCGAGGAGCAGAGGGATATCCTGCCTGGGATGCGCTCCCACTCATGTTCTCTTTCATCAGGCTGAGCCAGATTTTCAGGGCTGGGGTCAGCGCCTGGATGAATTCAATATACTCCTCAGGCCCCGCACCCCGTACTCACGAAACAAAGCCGACAGATAGAGACGCTAAAGCTCGGCGTCAAATTAACGCAGAGTAAACATGACCTGGAACCACACCCTCGGCGTTTATGCTAATGCCATTTTGCTGCCCAGACTTAAAAAGGATTGGACGCAATCAGTCGTTGGCTCCAGAAGAGGCACCAAACTAAGCAGGACAGTTCAAAAGGGGTGATGTCAGATCTGAGATTGCAATCGAAAGACCTAACACAGTGAGACGGCTGTGTTTATAAGTTTCTTAGGCTTTAGAGAGGATTCGCGTGATGCATCCCCCTAATTCAGCATTACTGCGGAAAATCTAGTACGATTAAACATATCCAGACATGACATCAGTTGTTACTGTCATAATACCCAAGTTCAGAAAATTGCACCCCTTCACTGTAATGCAGACTTTAAAACCAGGAAAAGGCAACATCATCACATTACATCATGACATTGATAATACTGATAATTGATAATACTTCTTTAGGTGCTATTAGTATACCACACATACACATTCTGAGAGCGGGACTCACCATACTCAGCATCGTTGAAGGTCCCTGCCAGAGTCTTACAAGATGAATTGTCCCCACCACAGACCCCGCACTTGTCATTCCTCGCCTTCGAGTTCAGGACATGGTCACAACCGGCTTGCTGCAGGGGCACAGAGAAGGTTAAAGGACAGGTTCAAAGTCTATTCATTTATTCACTTTACAAAATCAAGCAGTAGTTTATAGTCACTGTTACTAAATTCCCTCTCTATCCTTTAAGCAGTGTGATTTAACATTAAATCATATTGTAGGATGAGATTTATTCGCATAGCCTATTTTTTTTTTAATCTCATTTTGGTATTGGTTGGATGTTTTACATGATTGGATTAATGGTCCATGATTTGGTAAATACATTCTTTATTTTTTATGGAAATTAGCAACTATAACACACTATACAGTATCTCTGTGGAAGTGTGGATAGTTTAAATTGGGCAGAGGGATGTGCAGTAAACAAGTACACACGTTCCAACGATAAAGATGTCCCCGTGCTGTTACTTATCCACAACCCAAAATGGACTGACTCAAGTTATGGCTAACGCGATTCTACTTCTGGCGTTACAATATGATCTAATGTCACATGACATTATAATGTCTAGTCGTACTATTCTCCAAACAACTGCGCATTTGTCAGCGCTGTTTAAGCCGGACACACCGCAGCTACATGCAAATGACTGTGATCGATGAACATTTCACTGAAAAAAAACAACCTTTCATCCTCTGCAGTGCTCACGAAAGGTGAATCATGTGAGAGCCAGAGTAGGATGACAGGACATTTGTTTTTTTTGTGTATCAGCAGCATCATCCTTTCTCATTGGCCTAAAGGTAGTTGTGATGTAAATGCACAATATCTGACACTACAGATCATAACTGTAGGATTGATGTAAGATGTGCATGTGTGTGTGAGAGAGAGCGAGAGACAAAAGAGATATACCCGGCAGAGGCCTTGAACACAGATGTCGTAAGTGTCTGGTCCACACGGCGTGCCGTCGATGACGCGGTCTTTCAGCTGATAGTACACCATGGTCCCGGCGACCCGGCAGAAGAGTTTACAGCGATCCTTCATTAGTACTGGAAGGAGAAAGTTAAAAAAAAAAAAAAAATTTGGAAAAAGCTGCGTCATTGCTCATTAAGTTAATAAGATATTGACTTAGAAAAATTAAATAATCATGTAAAATAACAAGATGAAATTCCTTGGAGAAGAGTAGGCCGTGCCAGTGAAACAAAACAAAACATTTTCACATTTTTTATCATGAGGCTATTTAAATTTTTTTTACAATGCACCTTGCTAGAAGCCAAAATCGTATCAGTTGTTTGGAAAAATCATCTGACAGCATACTGGCTCCAGGGCTTGGCCTGTTTGCTTGTATAGCATCAATTAAATGAATGAATCATTTGCAGTAACTTAGACATGGTGGTCTTTGCCAGATGGTAATCTTATAGAGCTGAGCGAGTCGTCGCAGCAAGGAATGAGATACTCCTAAAAGAGGGCAAGCAGCCAGGGGGTTCGTATGGGAGGGTTTGTGCTGCTTTAATGTTGCTGTTGTTTAGTGTTATCCAAAGATTTACCCATGCCCCCTCTTATTGTGGCTATGTAAAGTACGACAGAGATAAGACACACTGACAGAAAGCAACGAGCAAAGAGAAGAAGCTGCCTTTCAGGATGGAATGTGGGGATGGAGAAGTCGGCAGGAGAAAGGGATTCATGTTTTATATCATCTTATCTCATGTTTTTACATTGAGAAACGACACTGTTAGCTGTGGATAAAATAAGGTCACAATTTTGGATGTTCTATGATCCATACGCACCAATTCCCCAACATGTACTTTGCATTTTTCACATCATGTCTTTATACTCAGGACAGTAGATTTTCAATTCTGCAGGCTTTGCCCTCAACAGCTGTCCACTTCCCAATGTGGATATGAAGAATATGAAGAATATACAAAACCACAGCTAAGAGTAAACAAAGACTGATTGCAGTATATTAAAAAAACAAGGCAAACATGACAAATTGCAGTGTTACAGTTCATTTCAACAAATGAATCGCTGACTTCAAAGCAGATTGTATGGGTGTATGGTTAAACAGAAGCCATCTTTGGGGTGCCGGGCCAAATTCCACAATACATTCTCTGCACTTTAATTACATGCTTGGGGTTACAGTGGTGTACTCACTGCCACTGTACTTGGGGACCCAGCGGACGGTGGGAGGTAGACCATTGATGTTGAAGTGCTTGCCGTCGAATTGAGAGCACTGCTCTTCACGGAAATCTTTCCGTCCTCGTGGACATGGCTCAGTGTTGCAAGAGCGGAACTTCATCCGGCGACCCACGCAGAATTTACCACCATTTCTGGGCCTGGTGTAAAACATCACGGATTGCAAAAACATTGAGAGGCTTTGTCTAAATCGTTACAAGGTCAAGGGTCAAGGTAAACTTTATTATGTGTTAAAAGAATAAAGACAAAGATAACCAACAAAGTAATGTAAGCCTAATCCTAATTCAAAATGCTATAATTAAAAAAATCAACAAAAAAACAAACAAACTGAAAGCTAAAAAACCAAGAGTGAGAAAGCTGTCATGGATTGCAAGTGTTTAGGACAAACCAAAAACTCAGAGATGTGCATACAACACTGTGTTGCAGGATGGGACTGTGGATTAAATTTCAGGTATTAGTTTGGTTGAATCTGAATTTTAGTTATGACTGCTCCAAGAGTACAATCTAAGGTTGTTTCCATTTACATCTGCACCATTTCCAGAGCAAAGAAATTAATTTTCAGACTGAGGCTCGGTGAATCTGACTGACAGGCTTGTTACTCAGTCAAGTGTGTTTATGTCTCTTATTCAGCCACAGCCTTTTCTTTACTGTTGCTGCTATTAGGACTGAGCAATTAATCAACATTTATTTTGAATTATGATTCTGGATTCTGATGATAAAGAAAAAAAAGTTAATTGAGATAAAATTATCATTGTGCGGCATTCCGTTTTGCATGCTTTCGTTTTATTTTGTGTTGTAAAATCCAGCACACTCTTTTACTTTCCAGCGGTGTGATTTTACCCCTCCCTAAAAGCTCAATTTCACTCTCAGCCAGGCAGTGGCATGTTTATATTTAAAGTTCAAGGACATCCACTGTTAGAAAGACAATTTCCTTCAAAGTTCAAAAAATGCATGATGTGGCATGCAAACTTAAAGTTCATGCAAATCTACAGTTAAAAATACATTTTTTTTTTTAAAGTTAATGAAATGCATGATGTTTCCAGAGTCACTGCGTCACTGAGCAGCTCTCACTGTCACTGGTTTGCAGCCTCACTCATAGTCAAGGTTTGTAACTCATTGGGCTGTCATAAGGGGTGCAATATGTCTGCTGGATGACTGAGTGTTTCTTACTCAGGCTTGTTGCAGTCTCTTGCTGTGCTCCGGGTTCCTCCACCGCAGGACCTGGAGCAAACGCTGTAGGGCCCCCAGGGGCCCCACTCCCCATGGACTGGGCGCAGGTCCAACTCCTTGTTCACACACATCCCACGTCTGCAGTACTGCAAGGGAAGATTGCACACACACACAGACACACACACACACACACACACACACACACAGACACACACACACACAGACACACACCATACAGGCAAACGCACACACCCAGACACACAGATCCTGTTAAAAGAGTGTGGCATCATGTCAGCCATGACTGAAGCTCAACAGTCCAGAAGACAAACAGAGATTGTGTCGAGCGCTGCGCTAGTGCAGATCTAATGCACGCACAGCTGTGACTGTTGTTCCTCCTTGCCTTCTTAATCCCCTGTTTAGATGTAAAGCTATATTTTAAAAGAAACGTTAATCCTGCTATCGTTTACCCATGAGGAATGCATCCAACTCCTCCAGCTGTGGAGAGGATGGGAGAGAAAGGGGAGGGAGAGAGACAGACACCGAGACACAGAGAGAACGTTGAAGAGAGAAAGATGACAGCGTCAATGAGAAGAACCAGAGGCAGAATTTCTGTGCCGTAACATTTAGGAAATGTCAATCTTCCTTATATAATGGGTTGACCGAAGGGGCAGCAAATAAAATCTTCAAATGCATTTTTTTTCCTTTTTTTTTTAACTAAGCCACACGCTCCCATCTTTTGCCCTGGACTGTTTCCAAAACTATACAAGGCCGCAAAGATAAAGGAAACACTTTTCATCAGCACAAGATGGAAATCAACCGTAGATCTCAGAGGAGATTTAATGCTTATCAAGGAAACCAACACTAGTTTATCAAATGCATTCCTACTGTTTTAGGTGATTAATAATAATAAATTCTTTATTTCAGACACATAGTCCACATGACAATTAAAAATAAAAGATAAGACAAAAATGAGAGGAAGTACATTGTACAGTGCTTAAGCATTAAATTACAATTAAAAATATATTTCATATATATTTACACAAGCTACATATAGATATAACAACATTTACTTAAGAAAGGGTCAAGCTGACATGCCAGTGCATTCGAAGCCTGGATGTGAACCGATAGCCCATTACAGGGCTGATTAGGGCCATAATAATGATGTTTTCAGACACATCCAGTCGACACATAAAATTAAACATCAGCTTTCGTAACAGTGTCTGACATGTTGGTACACTAGAGGACACAAACAGCTGGCTGGCACTGTGCCACCTAGGAACGCCAAGCAGCAGCCTCATGGCATCATTATAATTATGATTATGATTAACGTTTCTTCAGCTTTTTTTCAGTTTTGTGGGTTTTTGGCATGACCTCTCTTTGCCATTTCCTACTCTTTAACATTATTCTAAATTTCAAAACACACATATATTGAGCCATGACAGTTTAGCAATAAAAACTGCATCAACAGCACAAAATTCCTACACTGGATAGTGATAGACAAGAGAGTTATCACTGCATATGCCATAGACGATTGAAGAGAATCCAGACAAATTCTTCTTAAATTATCATCGGCTTGGATTTGATCATGAGCACAAGACTTTTGAACAGAGATCTTTCATGAAGGAGGTCCAAAGTGACATGCAGAATAAGGTGGTATCAAACACGGTGAACAGACCAACCAACCTTTGCCAAGAAGTGCTAACAGTGCTTTCATAAGCAAAGCATGGCAGGCCTATTTGCCTTTGTGTGTAACCAAATCCCCTTCTCGGTGGCTAAGATAGCGGAGGGTCCTGTTCACTGAAAGAATGCAGGACAAGACGGCGTCTGTCTGGGTACGTAGCCCGCCGTCCGGGCACACAGGCACTGGGAGCAGTGGCACCATGATAAGGAAACTCTAGAGTTGTGATAACAAGAGGAACAAGGTTCATTGCTGCCTTGACATCAGAAACTTTCTTTTTCGCATTCAGATGCACAGCTTAAGACCTAAAACCCAAAAAGAGGATGCTGTTTGCAGACACCACATTGTCTTCACAGTGGCTTGTCACTCTGTTTCAGAGTTTGGTCTGTGATGTTGGGCTGATACTTCCATTGCCAGCTCTTTCCAGTTGAGAAATTCAACTACTATCATTTCAACTGGCCATACGCCCATTCCACTATAAGATATTCTATCCTTTACTGTGGAAAAAAACTGAAACAACCTGTTCTGCACATCCACACCCGCTGTTGAACAGAGAACAGAGCACCAGTTCAAAATCTTTCAGTGGATCTTCATAATTACACTATTCAGCCAGAGAGCAGATCAGTCAAAGTCATCTCCTAGACAATTGCCAATCTGCCCATTGTTTGCCTGAGCATACATGCAACAATTACAGCCATGGCCTTAGGTAAACACCTGCAAAACGTAGAACCGCAATCACATACACGTGCAAACATAAGAATTTGGCACGGCTGTCTCTGCCGTTCTGAGCTGGAGTGCGTGCGTGTTTAACACATTCGCAGGTCTAATGATGGAGTGCTAAGACAATGCACAATGACAGGCAGGTGTTAACGGCTGCAGGTTACGAACTAAACAAGCCACAAACATTTCCATAATCCAGACAGAGGTTTGAGTCATGACCTGGGCCTTTTTTCCATTCCTTCACTGTAAATGCAAACCGAGGACACAGAACATTTTTCTGAGCATGAGAATTTAATTCTGGGAAAGAAATCAAATAAAAGGTACGGAAAGGAACGTGATATACTAAATCGCACGGATGGATGGAAATGGCTTGTACACAGTGATAAGGTGGATTGAGCAAACTCCTTCAGACTAAAATATGTCAGCTCAAAGAACTGAAGACCTCTTTTTGGACACCTGAACTTCCCACTGTCACAAAAGAGACAGCTTTTGCATCCCCTTCCCCCGCCTCAGCTTATAGGGACTGCCAGCTAAGACCTGAGTGTCCATTCTATACCTCTCTCCCTCAGTCACCCCCCCTCGTTCCCTGGTGGGAGACTGCAAGGGCCAGGCAGGGACCACCGTAGTGCAGCCAGGCGGGTGGACCTGAGGAACTGTCAAACACAAGGCGGACTGGCTGTCAGAGAGGACCAAAGTCCCTGTAAGCCTTTAAGGCATTCCACTCCCCCCACTGGCACCCTGTGTTTACAACCGTTTTGTTTGGCCTGAAAAGGTGATGTGGGTGAAAAGAATAAAGAATGAAGGGGGAGAGGAAGGAAGAGAAAAAAAACATCTGAGCGGGATGTTTTGTGTGTGTGTGTGTGTGTGTGTGTGTGTATGCAAGAGGGGGTGATTGCTCAGAGTCTGGAGGCATCTGGAGGCCACACTCATTTCCAATTAGCCCCTCTTTCCGACAAATACAGCCTTGGAAAATGCTGATGTGAAAGGCAGTCTTGACTAAGCTCAAACAAAGCTTTAAGGACTCCGGCTGACCTTTTCCTAGAAAGATTTTTTTTTAAATTTGCCCTCAATTGGGAATGTGGTGAGACATTTGAAGGCCTTGTGAGAGAAACCTGTCCAGCTGTCACTCGCACTTGCATGCTCCAAATTAGGAATTTCACAAAGGCACACGCGCTGATTCACCCACACACACAAAAGACCTGCACATCAGCACGTGCGCATACACACACATCATACGCAGGAATTTGCATGCGGACCTGCACATTTGCACACATGCACACACACACACATCCTCCTATATCCTCACCTCTTCCCCCTCAAATCACACACAGTCAGACCACCAACAAACACACCCTGCTAAACAAACTTTAACCAGCTTGGTGGAACAGCTACAGAAAGCAGTAACCAGAGCGTTAACCCCAGCAGTCGTGGTGGGAAGAAGTGTCGACGCGAGGCAGCATCTGCTCTGAGGCCTTCAGCTGGCTGGTTTGGAAGCGAGCGCCCTGTAATTGCCAGGAAACTGTTGAGGAGAGCACCTCATTTCTGAACCCAAGCCATACATCACCGCAGGAATGAGAGGGCAGGGGATTGATTTAAAAAGCCCTCCGCTCTTTCATTTTAACACGGCCATTTCCAAAAGGTATCACCTTTCATGTTGCGGTGTCTTTCTCACACTTGTGGATTTGGAGTGCACTTTGGCCGTGGCCTGCTGACGTTTGTGTGTCTTTTGTCTCCGATGCCGTGCACGGAGCTGCCCGTCCTCTCTTCATTGCACAATAAAAACATTTGACCCGCCCATAAAAATCTGAAACATCTGGGGTCGCGTCTCACAGTGACACTGTGGAGACCACCGTCGTTGATTTTCAACAAGGTCTAATTTGCTATCACACATAATAACCTGGGTGTTAGTGAAGAGGTGAGTGTTCCATGTTGATCGGCATACAGCGGCGAGAGGAGACACAGACCCAGTGAAGAGAGAGAGACCCAACAAAGCTCCAGAGAAGGAATCTCTCTTTGGGCGGGCTGGCGACTGGGAACAAGCCGAATGACGGTTGTTAGCGCAGACTTGATTTATACCGACTCATTTTTCCGGAAAGGCATGCACTTTTCCCCCTCTGTCAGTCCCATATTTCCTCTTTTCCTTGTGTTTAAAGGGTGCAAAGACGGGAGGCTGCAAATGACGCGACATTCAGCGATGAAGCGAAATCATCCGTCCTAATTCCTGTCCTTACTTTTTTTTCCCCTATCCTTTCTCATGCCCTCTTTTCCACTTTTCTGCACTTCTTCCATCCCCCCCACAACTCTTGAAGCCGCGTAAGGGCTGTCATTAGAGTGAATGAGTGGTTTGGCCCCATCAGCTGTTCCATTCACCTGTACTTCAGAGACACTTTTACCTTTAGTCTTGCCTTGCTCATCATCTTCACACAGCTACACACTTGGAAGACACACAAACCTCCTGAAATCTTTTAACAATTGTCTCTGGGGAATAACTAACACTTTTCCAGACATTTCCAAAAGTAATATATCATGCTTGTATTATATTGTGATAACACAATAACAAAGAATCAGCTTTAGGCCACAATTTGATACCATACTATGATCATGTAAACCCGGCTTCCTCCCTCCAACAATCTACAGTATTAGGAATGAAAGCTCCATTCAAGAGCTACCGGACACAGTAATTCCATCAGCAAACTACATGAATGCTAAAACAACAATCCTCTTGTTAGCCCAAATCCACAGATATGTCTGTGATGATGGCAAATCAAAGTGGCAACATCCTGCAAATATCCAGAGATTAGCTAGGAGTGACATTGATACCAGCCTCACAATCCACAGCTCTAGTGCCGGCGCACACACACACACACACACACAGACATGGAGACACACACACAGATGTACGCACATCATCCCAGCATCGTACGACAAGTCTGTCACGCTGCCAGGAGGCCCCAGCCAACACTCGCCGCCTCCGCCAACAAACTCCATTCTGCCCCGGCTTCACTTTTCAAGACCTCACTATCTCACTCTAATTGGCTGAAACCAGAGTGGGTCACAGTTCTTTTCCCTGGAATGTTCTGGATATCAAAAAATGAAAAATCTTCAATCAGAGAAACCATTCAATTAAGCTCCTCCTGAGACGCTCTGGGAAAGCCTTTCAGATTCCATTTATTTAAAAAAAAAAAACTTCACGGAGTGGTTTTAACGTTCATTTTCCATTTTTTGCAGCAACCTGTGAAAAAAGACCTTCATGGGAGCATTCTGTCAGGACTGCACTCAAGCTGATAATCAGACACACAAAACTGAGAACAACGAGAGCACCGGCGACAAAGCGTGGTTTATTTGGTTTACTTGATTTATTCAAGTTCAGCTCTCTCTTCCCCCGCCTGCCACCCACCAAGCGACAACGTGGTGAGAAGCAGTGCAGGGATCTTCAAAGGGACAGCCTGGGGATCCAGGGCCAAGCCGCCCCTGGCTTTACAGGCCCTGATTGACCACGTTGGCTGGCCCCTAATCTACACACACACACATACACACACACACACATACACAGACAGGACTGTATTCTTGTGTGCGCACACACACACACACACACAAAGCAGAAGATTCATCAAGCATATACATAAAACACACACACACAAGACCCAACCCTCCTACACACACAGACACACAGACACACACACACATGCACATACACACATGCACACACACACACAAACATGCACACACTGCCACAGTCTTTTTTAAGAGTGAGAGGGAGCAAAGGGGAAGAGGAGAAGAAGGGGAGGCGGAGGAGGGAAGGGAGGGTGGTGGCGGTATTTATAGACAACAAGTGATGGGATGCCCTCGTTAGTGCACGGCCCACTGGGCCAGATGACAGACACACCGCCAAGAGGTCATGTGACCGCATTACTCACTCCAGCGCCCCGCGAGGGGGCCCGCCAGGCAACACAGAGAGAGAGAGAGAAAGAGAGAGAGAGAAAGAGAGAGAGGAGAGAGGGGAACAGAGGGGAGAAACTCCCCAGAGAGACCACAGTGCCTGTTGCCCTATTTCATCCAAGCTGTATACAAACAAACTTTTTTTCATCTTCATTCGGGGCGACGCCGCTCCCCCACTTTTGGGGTGCTGCCCTCATTTACCCAATGAGGTCACAACTTTGTTTCATAACTTGCCCGAACAAAGAGCCTCCACCAAAACACACAGACAGAGAAGGTGACACTCGTTTTCGAAAATTTCTGGAGACATTTTTACGAGAGATGACGCTTCCCGTGTAATTGTTTGGAATAACATGGCAGGCCTCCGTCTAATGATAGGCCAGGAGAGAGCTGTGAAAGAGGTAGCTCTGGTTACTAAGACAATACCTGCTGCTAGTTTCCCCTATAGGGGCCATAGCCCTAATCCTCCAGCTCTGACACCTCCTCCTCAGGGCCCTGCAGACACCTCAGAGCCAGGAGTCCCGACCCCAGACCCTGTAAACCCCCGGACCTAAACCTCATGACTCCTCACAGGAGGAAAGAGAGAGATCAAGAGGAATAGGGATGGAGTCAGAAGAAGAGGTGAGACGGTATGATAAAGAAGGCAGATTAAAAATGTCTATGAAAGGAAATCGAGGGAGAGAGAGAAAATGCGGGAGGGAGAAAATAAATCGTGAAAGGCAGAGAAAAAGAGCTGGAGAGAGACAGAGACAAATAGATAAAGAGAAAGAAACAAAAAGCAAAGGGTGAAGGACAGGAGAACAGTCGTCTGGGTTTGCAGACACTCAAACTTTTGACGATGACCGAGAAAACACAAACACAGCACTCCAAAAGCTCACATAAAAGAGCTCTGTATAAGCAGGTGAACGTCGGTGCAGGGTCCCCCTCTCTTTCAACTCGCTCCACTTCAAACGGCCCCCAGCCTGGAGATGACACCGGGGCCCCCAGCACAACAAACAAAGGTGGTGCCACTACACATACACGCGGGAAAACAGGGGGAAAAGCAGGAAAATGGGCTTTACAGTTGTATTGAGTGACTGGAGAGGTGAAATAACAGATACACATTTGTCTGAGTACTTTCATATGAAGAGATATTCTATTATATTCAGCTCTATTCCTTTCCAGTTCATCCCCGCCTGTTCTATTCTATTTAATTCTACTGTATTTGAGTCTTTTCTGGTCTTGTTGATTCTGCTCTGTTTTATCCTCACCTATTCTAGTCTAGGTTGAATCCCTGTCTCCTCAAGCATTTCTCCCACATACCAGATGAGAGCGGAATGAGAGTTGCTGTCCCGGGACCATTACTGTCCAGTCCCGTTGTTGTAGTTGGATTAAGATGTTAGCTATCCCCTGTTAACCTCTCCTCACTAGACAGGGCTGATCCAGGCCCTAACATGGTGAGGAGAGAGATGCAGCCAGATGAAGGGATATAAGGGATATAAGGCTTACATGGACCCACACTGCAAGAGACTCCTTGAGGGCAAAAGGTTAAGAAGAGACAGGAGAGGACCCCCCTTCTCTCTCTCTCTCTCTCTCCTTCTCTCTCTCTCTCTCTCTCTCTAATACACATTCCGAATGCTAAACACCCGCCCACCGTATCCTCATCCCCCCTGTACCTCCTCCTCGCTCTCCTCCCTCCTCCTGCTCGGCAGAATCACTGATGTGAGGTCTTTTGTGTGCACACTGGCTGGCCTCAGCCCTGGGCTCTGTTACGGCCTGACCACTGACCCACTCACCCGCCTTTTAAAGAGGTTTTAGGGTCATGGGTTCACAACAAGGTGACTCAACTGTGAACGGCGGGCGGCATCTTCTTTCAAAGGGCCCACGTCTTCACCTTTCCCTCTCAAGACTCTCTCTCTCCCTCTCTCCCCCTCTCTCTCTCTCTCTTCTTTCCAGTCGTTGGCTCTCTACCCCCTCCCCTCCCAGCCCAGGACGGCCCCTGTATCCTCAGTGGCCATCCCGCCGTCTCAGCCCTAATTAGCATAGCATCCCAGAGCGAGGAGAACATGAAGGCTAATGGGGGTTGGGGCCCCGAAACAAGGCTGAGGCTAAAGCTTCAGGTTTCTAACGAGGGCCATCACCTGACCACATTTACATGGGTTGCTGCAAACACAATGGCAGGCAGGGAGTAATGCATGTTAAGTTATTCCTTTTTCTTGGTAGAGGAAATGAACTAGAAGGGAAAGGCATCAGGATTCCAAGGGCTTCATGGGAGGTTTGGCTTGTGTCAAAAACATGTTTTGTCTACACACCAGCGAGGCCAGGTTTAACAATAATGCTGATAGAGAGTGGAAGGAAACATATTCAGTGAAGAAGCACATCGATCTGAACCAAATACTAAAATCTCAACAGTAATTGTGGTGTAATCTGATTTGGCAATGGCTGCAAATACTGTAACTGTAAAAAGTGCAGAAAACACTGCTAGTATACACCTTCAGCAAAAGTTATGTTGTTGTATGCCGTGACAATGTCAATAAAAATGGACCTGCATCTTTCAAAATACTTGAGACATGCAAAGTTGTTATTGTTTACGGTTTCTTCTAACTTACGCTAAATGTATCAACCGAGACAAACAGTTCCCACCTAAAAAGACTGGAATTGGACATGAATGTTCATACAGTAGATACCAGCTCACAGGCATCGCGCCATTTTAACACAAAGTGAACCATTATCAATTTGAGACTTTGTTCATTCGTTTCACTCTACTGGCACATGAATGAATGAGCAGTGCTGGCCCTAAGCAATAACAGTACAATCTGTGACACCCTGCACCAGAGCAATACAGGACCACTGATTCGATTTGTGACTTACCATTCCATGTCCACAGTCGGTCCCATCAGCCAGTGGCATATGCTGTGTGCGACATCCTTTATGATCCCCCTCCGCACTCGTACACCACAGCCTCTTGCATTGTTTCTGTGGAAAAACCTCGAAATCACCCGCTGTGCAAAAGCTTACAACACTATCCTGCCCCTTAGATAAAATAATTTGCAAGTTTTACATCACAACATGAAAGTCCAGTGCAAACAAGATGCAGTATTTTATGGTGAAATGAGTGTGTAGCTGACTTCATGGACAGCGCAGCCAGCAGAACCGGATAATGACTTTAACAACCGCCTGGACAGCTATAACTAACACGGGGAGATTAGCCACACATTGCTCTGAGAGTCTCCAGCTTAGCAGCCACAGTTATCGGAGCATGAGAAGATGTTCAACAGTGTCTTCGCCTTGACGGTTTGTTAAAACTGATGAAGCTAATTGACTTGTAAAAACGTCCCCCGAGCTGTCGGTCATCCAGACGGCTTATTAAAAACATCACACGATGCTGTATGTATGATTTCACCATGCAAAGCCTCATCAGAGAGCATCTAAGGCATGCGTGACGCCATGTGCTATCAGGCTGGATTTAGGCTGCGGTTGCAGTGAGTCATATGATATGTCTAAACATGTTGCTTTAAAAGATGCAAAGTGACACGGAAAAATTTAGTCCAGATGACACAGAAAAGCTGTCGAACAACACTACTCCAAATTCAGACTATTGAAATAATTTGAATCAGTCAAGAAATAATTAAAAATGTCTTTAAACACATGCGCATGCTTTGATAAACACTTTGCACATCAAATTCTTACACTGTGTATTAACATAAATTGCCTTCAAACAGCTGTATACAAATAACTGAATACCATGTACATACAATAAACAGAGGGCTATTTTAGATATCTGGTCTGCTCAAATTTTTGTGAGGGTTCAGAATAAAGCTTCTACTGTTGTTCTATTGCAGTGAGAGGAGCATCATCTCAGATTTAATTCCCAGAACCTTAATTCTTCACTATCCAACTTACCATGTAAGGGCAAACTTGGGAACCGGGACCAAACATGAGTTCACATTGTCTGTTGGCATTGTAGATTTGACCGGGGAGGAGGGTGGGCAGCTCATACGCCCTGCCTATAGGTTCGTCCAGCAGGCACTCTCCGTAGCCAGTGCTAAATAAGAGAAGAGTATATGTACAGTCAATGAGGAGGGAATACAGAAAAAATACAGGTGGGTACGTGCATACCCAAACAGACACATAAACACATGCACACACACTCACAGTTTTCTAGTTTTCTAGTCCTCCTAAAAAAAATTAAAATACCTGTATGGACTGACTGTCAACGTGTGTCATCTCTTTCATAAAAGCAAGACAAACATCTCTATGTCACTGTCTGTGAGTGATCATCCTCAGATGTGTTTTTTTCCCATGTGGGTGGTCTGTAAAGCTACCTAGCAGACTGATACCACCCCCCCCCCCCCCCCCCCC
>OMLB01018653.1:0-18408 GCA_900302555.1 Myripristis jacobus | reverse complement strand
TGGACTCATTTGATTGGTTAAAGTGAATCGGCTGTGTCAAACCCACTCCACGCCTTCTCTCCCCCCTTGTGCCGGTAGGAGGAACGGCGGATTACTTGCGCCACGCGCACGGCGTGCCAAACTTGCAAAATCCGCCTGGCCACATCCGCACCGCATTTAAGGGCGGGAACATTGGCTCATTTGATTGATTTAAAGTGAATCAGCTGTGTCAAACCCACTCCACGCCTTCTCTCCTCCCTTGCGCCGGTAGGAGGACCACTTGCGCCAAGGCGCACGGCGTGCCAAACTTGCAAAATCCACTTGGCCACACCCAGCACGCCTGGCGCAACTGCGCCAAACACGCAGCTGCGCCGGTCTGCGAAACTAGAGCCCATAATAACACCGTACAACACTAGGACACTTTTCATCAGCTTTCAGGTGTGGGAGTTCAGTTCACATTATTACAGCGATAGTGAGATGAGAGGAGGAGGAGGGGGATCCTCTGGTTGCTGAAAAGGGAAGGGGTGTTTGAGAGGCAGCGCTGCCCTCCATCTTTAAACTGACAGGAGAGCGGTGCAGGTTGGAGTGCTCTCCAGGGAGAATGGGCAGTCAAAACACTGGCGTACTTGACCAGGTCAGCGCACCGAGAAGGAGCGGTGAAAGCGCTCGTTTGAATCAATGCTACTCATTGTTGGCTGGAGACGGACTTCAAAAGCAGTTGGGCTACACTCTCGAGAGTCTTTCCCACCGCTGCGGCTCCCACACTGAACACGATGTCCCTTCGCTCTTGTCATACCTACACTGTTTAGGAAACTCCCATACGTTTAGCTAATGGTCATAACTTGGCACACACAGAGTTCAGCTCGCAATCTCTGACATTCACCTCACACTCAGACGTGGAGTAACACACAGACAATCAGCCACACGCAGCTGACAATGACCGTTTTAAATAATGAAGACATTCATAGACTCTCTCGTTTGCTGAATGTTCCAAGAGCTCAAAGTTGAGCTCATCACCAACTGGAAACTATGCACAGAATAACCTTAAAGCCCAATATGAGAGCGCTCCCAAGATGCATCTGATCAACAAGCTGTCCTTTGTGGAGGCGTCCACAATCAACGGAGAAGGAGAGGAAAAGATCAAAGGGTCATGTCCTGGGAAGATCTAATTATATCTGACATTTCCCATCTTAAAGGGAAGCCCTTCACCAGAGTCGGTGGCCATCACGCAGCTTGGGAGCTGCTGAATGAGCCGTTGCCCTGTGTTACAGGTTATGGCGGGGAAAGCACGCCAGTGACTACATGACTGTTTGCCTTGCAGCTTGAGAGCAGGGTTCTGGCTGAGTAGAGAGACAGCGGAGGGGCAGGGGAGGATCAATCACTCAGGTCAGCCGAGCGAGAACCCCAAACTCAAACAGGAAATACTGTCTCAACACCAGGCAATAACAACTCAGCACAGTTTACATTGTGCTGACCTATGTACCCTGCACTCTGAGAGAGGTAGCAGCGGTTTTCTTAGCCAATTACGTCACAACATGTAAAAAAAAATGCACGGCTAAAAAGTGGATGTGAGAATATCAGATTAGGATGGATTTACGTTCCTTTCTGCTTAAATAAAGAGCCAATATCCAGCACTTTGTTGAGAAAACAGTTCACTAAAATTGTTCAAACACTAAATGGTTAGCAGTCAGTTCCACACTGGAAAGCAGAGTCAGAGTCCAGGCCCTGAAAGGAGGTACATACTCCAGGAACTCGGTGATGTACTTGCGGCTGCACTTGGACCAGGACCACGGACTGGTGTCATAGTTGAGTGTGGGTGCCATGACATGATACTGGTGCTTCATACCCGCCTCCCGGCACTTTGGGTTGTCATCGTGAGGCATGTTGAACCTGGTCCAGAGAAGGACAAAAGAAACAGGGAAGAGAGGGAGAGAGAGAGAGAGAGAGAAGGATGGGGGGAACACACACAAAGTGATTATCAGGTGCTTAATGGATCAGTGGTAGCAGGGAGGATAAATGTCAGAAGATTTATTTTGAGTCATTTTTAACAAGGGATCACCCCACACCACCCCTATGGACCACTGCACACAGACACAGGCATCTACACACACACTCCCGGCCACACGCACATCTGTGAATTACGACAAAAACTCTCCGTCCAAAAAATATTACAATAATGAAGATGCGATTCTTGCTATAGTCCGTACCAAACAAACATGTTATCTCTGGTAGCCAAGGCATCTCTGCAGTGTATAATGGCAATATATCACATAGTTCACTTTTATCTTGATATTGCACTTTGTCGTATTACAACTTCTATCATATTTTACTTTTTCACCTGCATCTATTTCCCTCCCAGATGCATGCACCTCCATCTTCACGCGATCACCCAGTTGTTTTCAAACGCCTCGGTAATCTTCAGTAAAGTTCCACCTGGCCAGTTTGCGGTGGGACGCTTTACCGAACATGCCATCGTCTGTCTCTGTGTCTCTGACCAGCATATCCCCCTCCACAACTGAAGCCCACATGCTAGTGAGAGCCACCTCCAGCTCACCTCTGAGAGGTCAAAGGTCATCATCTCACATTCTCAAAGGGCTTAATGCTGAGGGAAATATAGGGGCAGCACGCCATCCACATCAGTACACGCACTATGCCTATTACGCATGCTGCTCCGGTTTCCATAGTCTTTTTACCATCACCATGGCAAATGATAAATTAAGGGTCTTCCCCGAGCCACAGCTGTATGGAGTGAGGTACCCAGCATGGCATCTGCAAATTAATGAATTCATCCAGACTGTCTGGAGTTGGCAGTCTCATAAAGCAAGTTGTCTGTTTCATGTCCAGCAATACTGATCTCCAATGCGGATGTCTTGTTTTGCGCTGTGGTTTGGCATACACCCATAAATACATTCACGACTGCACACGCACGTACATAAACACACACACACACACACACACACACACACACACACACACACACACACACAGCTGTATGATGTTTATGGTGTTTACAACAGGATGTGGGTCAGTGCTGGGCTCTGGGCTGGGAGTGAGGGTCAAGCCATACCACCACACAAACAAGGCACAGCATGGCTGGCATGGGGCCATGCTACAGGGGCCAGGGGCCTGAGGGCATCCACCCAGGGACTAATTGAGCCACGGTCTGCCTCTGGCACAGTAACGATGTCCTCACACTCAGACCAAACGGCTGGCTGATGCTGACAAAAACATCAAAACCTGGGTCGAACCGAATTTGCAAATGATTCTTAGCGTAACTTTGTGGCACTTATAGTTTTGTGACAAGCCCCACCCAATCTGTAGTCAAAACAGCTGAACACAAACAATTTGAAGGGCATGTATGAGGATGCTGGCTTGAGGATAGGGCCTTTTAGTGGGATTGGGTTGTAAATCAGGCAGTTTTGTGGCTCTCCACTTGTAAACCTCAGAAGATATACCGATGCAGATCAATAGGAGAGTCAATTTCAGCTGCAGGGGGCAGAGTGAGAACTGCAGAGTTGCATTCTTAGCATCCACACTTAAACGTAATAAAAAGTGTGTTTCTCTTACATCTAATGCTTTCAAGACCGCAAACTGCTCTGCCTTGAGAATATCACACAATCATATCCTATGTTTGTCCTGATCTGCATCAAGGCAAAAACAAATTTCAGTGCTGAAATGCCATAAATAACTGGGAGAGTAAGACATATCACTGGAGCAATGAGGACCTAATTGGGGATTCTAGCAGATGGGCTGAACATAAATAAGAGTCACAGCCAGCAAAGCAGCCTGCAGGAACAGCCTTTGTCAGCACTTCTACAAAGCAAGAGAGAGCTCAGAGACATCAGAGAGCACACACTGCTGGGAAACAAAGTGGGAGCCACCACACAAACTGGAGACTAATGAAGTTAGCGCCTTGTGATGGATTGCTACATCGTCAGAGGATTAGCCATCTCAGCTCCTCCAAATTTATTGCCCGACAATGGAAACTATCTTTGACAACCCGAGTGATTTCATCCACTCAGCCAGGCTGCTCGGGCCATGTGTGTTCGGGACCCTCAACCGAAAGTGAAGTCTTCTGGTGTGGTCTCTCCAATACATTTCAACGTTAAAAAACAAAGTCTGTTTACTGCCATAGGCCCTAATGACATATCAAAACGTCAAGAAAAGTGAATTATTTGCGATCTAAGATGTTTGAAGACTTGGCAACATCTAACAACTAACTTGAAGAAGCTTTGTATGTGTCACCTTTGAACGGCTATCAAGTGACTCCGCCTCAACCGAAAATCCCCATGATGGCTATTAGTAATCACACGTCCTCGCAGTCATCTGAGAAAGGCCTCCCATCCATTAGCCTAAATCTTTCTTTAATCTGCAACGCTCTCAAGTGGCTCCCACTACCTGACACTGGCTTTCCCAGAGTGCTAAACACTCAAGAGCTCACGCTTGTGAACGCGGCGATTAAACACGCCAAGAGGCAGAGCCAACTGGCCCTCCAGCTGCTTGAACTTTAGCATAAACAGATCCACATGGGACGCGAGGGGAAAGTCTGTATGTAGGGGAGAAGGGGGGTGCATTCCCCTTTCCTAGGCCCATAGACCCGTCATCTGGCTGCTCTGGTCCGATCTCTACACTGGAAGAATGTGTGAGCGGGACAGAGGAGGAAGCAGAATAACTTTCATTCTTACCCAATGGCTCACAGCCTCACACTGACACTGGGCCTATTATATGCTATACAAACCAGCACAAATGGGCAGAGGAGACCGGAAAGTAAAACTGTAACTCATTTCACATTTGCACTCTGTGAAGGAGGTAGGCAGGAGGAAAAGAACAGACATCCCAAGACATCTGATCAAAAAAAACGTCCATTCTGCTATTATGCACTGAGCTACTTGAGAGGAAAGGAGGATACTTTGCACTGGTGTGTTATGTACCTAAACTTCAGCATTGTAAGAAACCTATGCCAATAGTTTCAAAGCGGGAGGGGTTACACTGGGCAGCCAGAGCTCCAGAGGTAAAAATCCCATTCATTTTCCCAAACGCAATGTTACATGACAGCCCGAGCATTTCCAACATGAGCATGAAACTCTTTGTTGAAATAATTCAGGTTCTTTGGGGGAAAAAAATTACAATCAGGTGTAAGATTGTGTGCATAACAACGTTTAGGAGAAAAGTTGACTACAGGTCCCACATAGCCCCGCTTCAAGAAAGAGTATAGAGAGTTCTGTTGCCTGTGCTGACAGTTGAGCTTTGTAACAGATCCACCGAACTGGAATATAATAAAATTTTGAATAAAGCTCATGGGTACTGTAGTATCTGGTTCCATTTCATAGGCCGCACTGATAAAAAAATTTTAAAAAAGTGATTTCTCAGACACAAATTTGAAACAATACAGTATTGTGTATTCATCCAGGTGACTCCTGTGATCCTATGTTGAGTAAAACTGCAGTTATCATTCAAAGTGAAATTCCAAATGGGGAAAATCAACGGGCAAACAACTTCTGGAAACTGTGGCTCCTACCACTTTGCAACTCTGCTGTTAAATTAAACAGAAGAAAAATTAAAAGGGGGAGATGTGTGATCTTTCATAATTCATATTCCAGCTATTCTGCCGGAGACTGATGGGCCCCATTGTTTAGAAAACAGAGGGCCTCATATCAGAGACGCAATCACACATATCTTGTGACTTGGTCATCTGGCCATAAAACGGGTCATTCATACGGGAACTTCTCTCGTTTCACACATGTGGTAACATTTGCTTGTTGTGGAAACAGTGTCTGGCAGGGAGGCGTGTTATGATAACACTGCCATTACACGCCAATAACGCAGAGTAGTATGACGGCACCGTGACATCTCCAGGTTGTGTTATCAAGCTTTGAGCTGATGTTCGGGAGACAGTTGGGAACATTAAACAGTGATAAAATGTTGTGATAAAATGCTCAGTGCCACCTCCAAGAATCTCTTGGCTCTACTGACTGTGTTTAGCAAAAATAGAAACCTCCAAAGCATCGGTGCTTTCTTTCAGCAGAGCATGTTTTCCTTCCGAGACAAAGTCGTGATACCTAGAGGGTTAACTCCCTGAGCGGTGCACTAAGGTATTAAGGCTGGCATGTTATTAAAACCCCCGTTTTTCACTTTATTATGTTTTGCACCTGTGTCTGCAGCGCCCTACGTCTCTTGATAAGAGGGCTTTTGTTGGTCAAGGGTGGGTGTGCAGGTTAGGATGGGGCGGGGTCTCCAAGGTGAGGGCTCAAGGTTCACTACCGCTACTTACACATGGCCCAGCTCATGAGCAATGGTGAAAGAGGCACTGAGTCCATTTTCCTCACTGATGGAGCAACTCCGGTATGGGTCACACATGGTCCCCAGCTCCGCCAGCCCTGGAGGGTCACACACACACATATGCACATACACACATGCACAGACACCAATACATACACACACACACACACAGCTTGTTGAAAAAAAACTCCCCCTAAGTGTTAAAGGCGATTAAACCATCAAAACTTCTGTTCGGTAAGAGAGATTAGTGCTGCCACCGACTCCCTCCATCCTCGCTCCCTCCTCCCTTTTCTACCACTCTGCTCTGTCACTATAATATTATTAGCTGACAGCTTACCATAAACTCATTACAGTACAGTTTATGAGCTGCAGTTAACAGAGTGGAAAGTTAATTGAAAGGAACTGGAGGTGGAGATATTTTTGAAACAAAAAAAAGGCTGAAGTTTACCTAACGTGTCACATTTGTCTTTTGCTCTGCAGATATCTTCCCTGGAGAAAAAAAAAAAAGAGAGAGAGAAGCAGCACCCAAAGTGAGATATCAAGTTTGATCAAGCATTTCAGATCTCCATTCAGAGTGCGGGCAAGAGCTGACTCTGCACCTGGTGATGAGGAGCGCAGTATCGTGGTGAGAGGGATGGCTGTCATCCTGGACGTTTTGGCTCTGCTGCCAGACGCAGAAGTTGTGCAGGGTTGTCGCAGCATTGAAGTTCACAGTGGGCCCTTCCTGTTTTGGGTGAGAGAAACCACAATGAAAATGCAGACAGGGAGCTGAGCACGCAGTTGTGCCGCTTTTTGAAACTGATAGTCTCTGATAGTCTCAAAGCCTCGCCAGACTGTAAGAAAAGTCTATTGTTAAAGGTAATTTCAACTAATTAACATTAGTTAACATGACAAAGCATAGTGCAGCAACCCCCCTCAGCACTAACACATGCAGGTGGCTTGCTAGCCGACAACAGTATCATTTTTTTCTTAGATCTGTCTTGAGACTTGAGTCTGACAAGGCGGGTAGTGTCCTCTCAAACATGCCCCACGGAGGAAAGCCCAGGCCAGGGACACCTGCACTGACGTCAGCCATGTTGGAGAACTGGCAGAGGTGAGCGTACAAGACTCCGCACTCACCTGTTCATTGTGGACAATGACTAGCTTGACGATCATGATGTTGATGAGGTTGCCTACGCTGGGGTCCCTGTACACTGCCGCTACCTGTAACAAGACAAAACACACAGACAAAAAAATGCAAACCTCCACTAACCTGAGCCACAGCACAAACAGCAGTGAAGTGAGAAGTTAGAGACTTCTTAACACTGCGACTCAGAGTGAAAAAATAAGCTGCCCTGATTGGTACTGCTATTTTGATTAAGCTCCATGGAGTTTAATCAAAACAGCAACAACTCTGTGGAGGCGAAAGAAAGGAAAAATATCTCCAATCCCTCAGGGCAAGTTTAATCAACAGAGTATTAAAAGCAATTACAATTCCCCTACAGACCTTAAGAAGGGAAAAAAAATAAATAAGACCCAAAACCAGCCACAAATGTGAAACTTCAGCAAAGCTGGAACTGAGTACTCCTCTGTGGAGACAACAAAACATTCCCTCTGTGTTTTTTCTTCCTCTGCCTCGTTTTTCTCATTCACCCCTGTCACAGTCGGTCAGCGGGCTCCTGGGGCCGTGTGCAGCCTCCTGACAGGAACTCATTAGCCCACAATAAACATTTAGCTTGTTTTAGCCTGGGGGGGCAGATGTGGAGCCCCGCTCAGGACAGGTCTGGGCTGAACAGGACAGCAGGGAGACACAGCAAAATGGGCAAAGGGAGCTTGTCTTGTTGCTCTTTGTCCAAATGCAACACTAGACTTTGGACCTCAGGTGTATCGCATGATAAACAGTTTAAAGAACTACAAGTGAGGTGGGCTATGGCCGACACGGAGCTATCGCAGTCTCACACAGCAAGGCAGCCACTAACAAGCTCTGGAAGTCCAGAGGAATGTCAGCAACAGTAACACTCACACATAAACACACATACACTCTTTTACTCCTCTCTTTCATCCCCTTTCTTTCTCTCTCCCTCTCCCTCTCCTTCCCCTTTCTGGATGTCAATGTAAAAATATGACTTCAGCATACTGGGAGAACTTCCGGACTCTCCATGAGCCCGGCCGAGACCCAAAAACCCCTCACTTGCTGTCACCATGGATCAGACTTGGTTGATTTCGCTGCTCCACTCAGAATGAGTCTGTCTAATTTGTGTTGGTTTGGTTGAATTGTGGCTTAAAGAAAGGAATGATTTGCACTCGAAAAGACAAAAAAAGATTCTTCAAACCTTTTACGTTCACCGTGCATGCATTTTTTTTTTTTTAATCAACACAGTGCAAATACTTTGGCTGGTGCCCTCTTCAGAGTACAGGTGCCGTCATTTAAATTTTGGCCAAAGCCCGAAAAAAAATGTAGGGTTAATGCAGGGATGTAAATATTCTGTACTGAAACTGAAAATCTGTGCTTCTGTATCCTGAGTTCACCGAACTATACATGTGTGGTGAACCGTGATTTTTTTCTGCAGTTCTTATAAGTAACATGTTTTAATGTAATGCAAAATTACAGTAAACACGCACACATTCAACATTGCTTTTGATTAATAACAACATTTGCCTCTCATAACTGACTTTTCCATGAGCTTCATACAATGGCATTCTGTTACGCCATCCTTTACAGTACATTGGCAAAAGTCCCATTCAGCTTTGTGTGCTGGATTGTCAGTATATGATGAAATTAAGGCCTCTCAGTTGGTTGAAAATTTCCAAGCCGAACAGTGGTAGAAAACAAGCTCGGCCTAAAACCTAAGCACAAACAAACCACATTCTGAAAAAGGTGAAACTTTTGCAACTCTAATGACAGAAAGTGCAGAAAAGTAGCACATATGTAGTAGTATAGTAGTAGTAGTATATAGTATATATATATAGTATGAATGTGCTTGTGTATAGTATATGCATGTGTGTGTTTGCAGACCTAAGCATGGCAGGACTATTGTCATGGCGTCTGAGTTGGCAATGGAAATGGGTGGCACATTGCTAACAATCACTGCACCCTGTCAAACTGACTTGAAGGTAACACCACTGACAATCATTACTTCTTCACAAGTTAATGAGTGATATGCACCTTCTGTCTGCCATACTTACTAGAGAGAGACAGTGGAAGGTACAGAACAGCACAGCTCAGAACAGTTGATAGCTTATCATGCTCTGACACAGACTCCTCCAACACTCTCTAACGCGTACACAGACAGTAAAAGCACATTAAGTTTAGCTTCTAGGAATGTTACTGACTTGATTACAAGCTGACTCTCACAGTCAGATATGGGGCTTGTAAAGAGGTCAGGTGCTGAGTCAGGCTTTAATCAACTTATTGGCCCACTTTGGGTGCTAGGGTCACAATGGGGTTTACAACCAAAAATAAAACACAGTGAAATCAGGGGCTAGAAATGCAAAGACCTCGGCTGTGGCCTGAACTGGACACATGAGGGACTTTACCTCATGCTTCAAAATAAATACTGATGACCTGTGCTATACATGTGTGCATAAAAATGACAAATGAGCACACAGAAATACGGTTCTTGCATGCACATGCATGTGCACATTCATCCAAATCCCCTCTGCTCTGTGCCAGACGCACAAACCAGACGGTCTGATAGATTTGCAAAGTGGTGGGGTTAAACTGTGCACCCATGGTTCTGGAAGTCCCATTCCCATTCCCATCCCAAAATCCAACTAATCTTCTCATATTCAGTGTTACAAGTTTGTGCATTTCCAACACTTGGATATGCATGAAACTCTCCCAGTTGAGTCATCAGTATAATCAAATAGCAACTACATTGAAGTGATGCAGCTTCAATGACGAAAAAGGTACAAGTAAACTTCCTCACAAAGAAATGGGGAAAATGCTTACAGAACCTGCGGCTCTGCCCACTTTGCAACTCTACAATAATATGCAGAAAAAAAATATATATTTAACATTAAAACCAAGTAATAATTTTTAGAAACATTATTTTACTTACTACTGACATGATTGTTAGGATGTAGTGCTCTAGGTTGCGTCCGTGGTGACGCACCATTTTGGCATCTGCTGTCACCATCAGCTCAACATAGCGGGGGTAGGAGAGGAAACGTTTTCGTCTGCTTGGGGATCCGGGGTGTGCACTGGCGGTGGAGTTGGTGTGTGTGTGGTGGTCGGTGTGGTAATCATCTATTGTGGCTCTGAGAGAGTCCAGCTCCTCTCCCATACCCTTGCTGCTCTCAAAGGCGACTGGCTTCTTGAAGTCATCTGTTTTGCGAGAGAAAAGCGATATCTGTTTACATTGCGGAGAGACAAAGAGACATTTGCAACTCATAAGAAAAAAAAACAGATGCTTTGTTTATATGGCTTTCAATAAAGTTTGCTCATAACACGGCAATGACAAACAGAAAGGGTGAGTAAAGCATTCCCAGATATGGCAGCGTGCCAGGACCGAACAATAAAACATAGAAATTCTTCCATACCAGACACTGCCCACTTTATTTTATAAGGGCATTTCATGAGAACGTATGGTACATATGCAGTTAAGGCTCTGGGTTTTAGCTTAGCTGCATTCCAATGACATAACAGCAGCACAGTGGACTTCTAAGACGAAAACCCGCCATAAATTATTGTGTCATTCCAATGCTCGGGAAAACAGTTGTACCGAGTGACACAGGGTCACTGGAAAGCTTTGAGGCTCAGAGTTTTCAGGTCAGGCAAGCTGCACTCCCCTATGCCTGAGTGCAACCCACACAAACAGAGAAAATCCCACAGCAACATTTTACCCCCCAGTCACTATGGGACTTGTCCCAGTATGCACTCCTCAGAGAGACATAAAATTCCTCACGTTGAAATGCAACAAATCAGGTATTCATGACCCCGCAATGATATGATATGGGCCAGAGGTGAACAGTGTGAGGTAGAAAAAAAAGAAAAAGATGGCTATATGCTATTCATGGTCAACTGGCATCCCTTCCAACTGTTTTCTCTCTTATAGAAGGACCTCAGCTGAGCTGCACGTGTTGAGCAAAGCGGACTGGGCTATGAGTGATGGGTTCCCTCATGATGACAGAGAAGTGAAATTAAGAGAGAGAAAGAGAGAGACAAAGAAGGAAGGAAAGCCAGAGCATCTTGTTTCGTTGGAGGAAAGAGAGAGAAAACCGTGCCTCAGGCAAACCCCCAGAGGTTAATAGAGAGGAGGGCTTAATTACACGTGCTTATACAGCCTGAGAAAGAGTTTGGAGAAGGCAACTACAGGTAGGGGAGGAAGACACAAGGCGAGCAGGCTTTCCACTTTCAACTCCAAACCGCCCGATAAAAAGACACAGCTGCAGAGTACATCAAATCCTGCCCAGAAACCACAGCTACTTTGAAATTAACTGATGCATGTTATCAATCGCTGTCAAGGAAAAAAAAATTAAAAAAACTTCATCAACATCATAATTAAAGCCAATAACAAACACATGATCAAAAACATCTCCAGCACATAAGCCTGAAATGCCCACATGTTGCAGCCAAGACCAATTATTTATTAGCACTGGATGATTTGCACAGTCAATTTGTGTTGAGAAGGACATGAGTGCAAGCGTGCAGGCCATCATGCTGTCCAGACCTTCACTGATGTATGGCCACATGTGGTGATATATAGGAAAGAGTGCTTGTAATATTTTCTGTTGTCTAGCAGCTGGAGAAAAATTGATTTTATCGCCATCATGCAGTGTGCTCAATCAATGCAGATGGAGAGACCAAAGGCAGAAACACAAGCACCTGGTGAAAGCACAAGTTCTTTAATCATGTCTTATTCCATGTATAAATATGGAGTATATAATGGAATAAGAAAAGTGTATTTAATTCTAGTCAGTGCTGGAAGAAGGTACAAATCAAATCGTTTAATAAATTACACACATGTATATATATATTTGGAGGTCATGCTTAACTGCTACATACTATCAGTTATTCAATAAAAACGTCAAATAATTTCAGAGAGAAAAGAATGATAATGTGAAAAAGTGAAAAAAACAGGCAGATAAAGCTAAACATTTTGAGGCATGAGCAATATAAAATGAACATAGAATGACTTTCAGAGTTTACGAGCCAAGCATACTTTGGAGTCCGTCATCCTAAACAGCCTCCTCTTTTCACCTTTGTATAACCCGATAATAGTGAAGTGTCCCATTGTGTTCTGCGCACTCAATCTTTCCAGATATTCAGACCGATTCAGACACAGAGAGACTGTGTGTAACTGTTAAGTCAGAGAGAGAGAGAGAGAGAGAGAGAAAGAGAGAGAGAAAGCAAAAAAGGAAAACTCTATGAGCACTCTGAGATTATTCAAGCGATGCCCCCAGCGGGCACACGAGGCAGAGCGTGACTCCCTGGCACAATGGCACACAGCTCCTGCCGCCGTGAGGCCCAGCCCCGTGCCAGTGCCAGCATCCAAGTCAGCGCCAAGCCTGTCTGTGCCCATGCACACAGCCCAGGCAGCCGAGCCAGAACACAGCCTCGTATTTTCCAGGAAAAACCTCTCGGAGGCCAAACCTTTCTCTAAAACCCTGAAACAGACTCATCACTGCAGACCGTCTGACATCAAAGGGATTATCAAAGCATAGAAAAGACTCTGATGCATCACAGTACTTAGAGTTAAGACTCGGAGAGAGGATGTGAGTTGAAAGAAGAGGAGAAGAGGAGGAGGTGGAAATATGGCCACTGTAATAATAGCCTTTAAATCAGCTCAGATTATCCACACACACAACCTTTCCCAAATCGCCTTAGGTTCAAATCCCCCTCTCACTGGGTATTGAGCTGCTACTTACACCATGAGAAGATATAGGTGAGCGCCCTGACCGACTGGACATACAAAGACATGACATCACCAACTGAGCACTGGGCATCACAAACACATCTACGTCTCTTCATTTTACCCAAAACAGCAAAAAAGCAAAAGGTTTATGGGCATGAGGCTATAAAACTCTGCGCCAAGTCAGCAGATCAATATAAGAGAGCACAATAAAATGAGCTCGAGGTGGAAAATAAGTTCAAGTATCTATAAATGTTGCAGTTTGGTTGGCACCAGGTTGCAGGAGATCCCACCTGCACTCGTCTGGTCCAATGCCTGGCGGACATGTAAACTTGTGAAAGTTCTTTATCATAATGCCATATTGTAAATATTGTTTACGGTTCCACTCATTATCTTGTTTTACTGAACACGGAGCACTTTAGAAACAGTTTCATAGGTCTTTGAACAAAAACATCTCAGTCAGGGCTGAATGCATACATATGTTTACACTCAATCATAAACATCGTGGAAAACATTTCCATGCTCGGTCATCATCCTCATAAGCTTTTTGTCTCAGCCCATGCACGCATAATCAGACCGGCCCAAATGATCTCACTGAGATTTCCATCTAGATTAAAGAACTTCCTCTCTGACCCTCCATCAGTTCAGTGTCAAAAGTATCAGTGTCAGGGGCCTAACACTGAGGAACGCAATTCATTCTTGAGCTAATTAACATTCTTTTACAATAGACCACTGAGACTTAAAGCGCCCTATCCACTGGGTGCCAATTAAACAGACAGTGTACCTTACATTACGTGTAGGCAATGCCTCAGTCCTATATGAGGTCAGAGACTGGTAAGCACAGTTTTCACTGACGGTACAGCACTGGGAAGGAAAAGGCTTTAACTCCTGCAGACACACACACGATTAAGAGCAATTCTGTGGCTGCACAGGGAGAGGTGAAGGCAGCTAATTGTAGAAGGCTTGTAGAAAGCTTTTCAATCTAAAGTGCCATGACTTTTGACCCCATTGGAAAATGTTGGGGCTTCATGCACTTACAGTACTCTCAAAGCTCTCTTGTTATTTTCCAGAGCCTTGCTAAAGACAGCATGGTGGTCTCGTTGAATGTTTGGAGTACCAGGCCTCCTCAGAGGAGAGGGAACAACAAGTTATGGTTCTGGATTCCTAAATAATAGAGAGTTCTTCCAAGTTTTTTTGGAACAGTCAGATTTGAAAAAAAATAAAATAAATAAGAGATGGGACAGCCAACATTTGGAGGATGTGGTATTTACTCTTACAAAATGATTAACAGGGCATTTTTAAGCTAATTTAAAGAATGGAAGATGACTAAAAGGTGCATTATATAGAATTGCTTAGGATCGACTGAAGAAAGGACTCTTTAGACTGAAGTGACTCAATGACACCGCACTTCAGCTGCACTTTTAAGTCTTTGGCTGACATGATGATGACATTTCTACAGGATGGATGTTCACTATATTGATGAACTTCAAGTACTGTTTCTTTCCTTTAGCATTTTGGAACACAGCTTGTCATTATCTCTGCCAGGCAGCAGCCTGAAGGAGGTAATGTGTTGGGTCGCGTTTGTTTGTTTATGCGTCTGTCTGTGTGTGGGTCTGTGTGTCTGTCCGCAGCTAATCTAATTCCTGAGCTCAATTGTATCACTACTGTGTGTGCACCTCATTTGAGAGCAAGTTATGGTCAACAGAGTGCAATTAAGGCGCGACGCTGCTGAAGACTACAGTGTCATAAAACCAAAATGCTGAAACAATTAACGAGGCATCTGACTTTGGCTTCTGATAAAGACGTAAGAATAATCCAAAATCTACATATCCCACTGAGATACGTATGTGAAAAGGAATAAAAAGAAGGCCTATCCACTGTAGATCAGTACACCTGTACAATGACCAATGTTTGTCTAGTATAGTCTAGCATAGTCAGGGTCAATGAAGTCACTAGTCTCCTGTATTTTTACACATTCCAAATACATCTATTGAGGACTGAAAGAAAAGCCTGAATACATTTATAGATGGTAATTCAGTGATATTAACAAAGCAAGCCTATAGTTTTGATTTATGATGACGGACAGCCACAGTCCCAGGCGATGACACTGATGATTCATCAGCCAGGTCTCAGTTCAGCTCCTGCCAAGGCCACCTCGGAGGGATTCGGTCCCTCACCTGTCACCACCTCTCACCTCTGACTGTCACCCATGCCACTATACAGTCGCTGTCACTCAACTTGCACTGACCACCCCAATCAGTCCCTGTCTGTCTAGAATACCCAGACAGTAGACAGCGGCAGAAAATAGCCCCAGCTGGAATCTGTCACGGGAACTCCCGAGACAACACAACACATCGGGTGCAACAGGGCTGAGGCAGGGGGTAGGCAGGGTAGGCAGACACATGGCAACTATTAGAGTTATAGACCGTCTATAGCTGCACGGCAATGTCTAGGCTATCTGATGTCATTAAACAAAATGGCAACAAGTGCAATAAGTTTTATTATTAGCTGCTTGTGTCATTCTGTCGTGCAATGATACAGAGGTTTGAGGCAATGAGGAGACAGAGCATCATGCACAGAGAAAAAAATTACATTAAGTAACCAACAGACAATTGTTAGCTAGAGACGTTTTTGAACTTGTTTCACCTCATACACTGCCGTTATCAACCAAAGATTCCTGCTTAAAGCCAACATTGTTTCCATTCATGAGGACAATCAAAAGACAGGAATTCACAGGCTGTTGTATGTAGGCCAATTGCAATGCAGTGGGTGAGAAGGCTACTTTAGAGAAGCAGGTGTAAAAGAAGAAAGGCGGGCAGTGGGAGCTTGGGAACAGCCTGGGGCTGCTGCCAAGCTCTGGAGCGAGGCCGACAGGCACATGCAGCGCAGGCCAGGACTGCTCAAACAGATGAAGAAAGAAGCTCCTTTCTCCATTCCTCTCCACTGCTCGCTCAGTGATTCCCACCACTCAGTGGGACATGTCACCCTCTGTTGGGCCAAGGAGATGACATGCAGTCAGACACACCGATAACATGGATCTCTGTGTACGCACAACGATGGATGGATGTGGACACACATACACACACACACACAAACTCCAAAACAAAGGTTTTTTTTGCCTAGCAACAAAAGGTGCTTCCTGGAGAGGGGGAGGTTCAGACTGTCCAGGGGGCAGGAGGGAGCAGCGCAGGCCTAAGCCTTGTGGAGCCAGCTGACATTCAGAACCACCCGCAACACCCCAAGCCAGACCCTAAAGGTGAGAGAGGTTGTCTGAGTGATCAGCGCCCGTCCATCACACCCTAGCTAGCCACCTTTCCTGACCCCTTTCAAGAGCCAGCACAAGAGGAAAACAATGGGCCTAATGCATACATAGTTCCAACTGAGGCCCAGCAAACAAGCCAGCGAGCCCAGTAAACGAGCACCTCTAGGGGGGGAAAAGCTCAAGGTCACATGCCCCCGTCCAGTGAGTGACTCCAAACAAAGAGGGAAGTGAGGTCACAATCAACAAGTGCTTCCATTCACATACATGAAAGCGCAAAGGGGGAGCGGGCAGTGATTCAAGTCGGCTAGTTCAAACCCCAGGCGGGGGAGGGCATTTTTCCATGTAAATGAACCCATTGACCAAAGACCTGATGCTAGCATTTGGACTACCATGTATACACAGTGGGCACCAAGGGGGGAATCCTATATACTGATTGTGTTGGGGGTCAAAGCTAGGGGGCACAGATGCTATGTGTGCCAAGGCTTGCCACATCAAAGCTGTTGCCAGTCACTTCACTGTCCCAGCTGCCCAGCGTGAGTTAGCCACCAAACTGAGAAAGGATGGGTGAGAAATCCAGGGACAAACCCTGGAATATAACCTCCTTTATTTGGTATCTTGGTTTCCAGCTGGTAATTTCTGTTGTCAAGCTGTCTATATATTCACTTCAACATTCCTTAGTGAAACAAAATGACACCCCACCGCTTTAGATTCTCAGCAAGTGCTTGCGGGAGAGAGATACTGTGCAGCTCCCCTTCCCTTTGTCTCTTGCTTGTCTTCACATGGATTTTAGAAAGCCAAGGCAAGGGAGAGAGAGAAGAATCTGCCCCTATCCATAGCCACCCACATCCTTGTGGCTATCTCCATCCAAGTACAACATCGGGATTCACATGCAAGCCCACAGGCCGATATCCCTCACAGTGTTTCATTAAAGGTCGTAGCTGTGATGTGATTTGAGCCCAGCAAACTCCTTCCTCAGGGGCTTTTAAAAGCCCAAACCAGGCAGAACAACTTCAAAACATTAATTGCCAACTCAACAGCTAGCCACTCTACAAGTATTCTAAACAGTGGCCAAGCCACCCAGGCTGGCTGACACAGACAAAGGACTGCTGACACAGACACAGACAGACATTGCTAGCAATACAAGTCAAGGAGATCTTTCACGAGACAATTTCATCGTAGACTAAAGATCTGGTTAATGTTGGTGCAGTTCATATGAATTTGATTTACTCATTGAACAGAGTTTTTGGTGCAGTATTGGTCTGCTGTGATTTTACAGGCCAGCTGTTCACCAGAAACTTTGCACAAAACATCTTTCGCTGAACATGTTTTAAGTCAAATTTTTTCCCAACCGTGTATAGAATGAAGCTGCAGTGCTTTATCAACAACACATGAACACACACGGTGCAGAGAAGCAGCTGAAGACAGGTATATGGTCATGTCATGACTGCTGAAATAACAAAACATTATTTTCCATCAAGGTAACACTTTAAAAGCTCTCATCAGCACACTTGTCTTTTTAACACTTCACAGGTAGTGACGGCATATGTATGAAAATGTCAAGTATTTGAGTGTGACAAAGATGACAGCACAATAGTGGAAACAAGGCACCCTTGAACTTGAAACTTTGGCTTCCGTTCCTTTCAACACATTTTTACAAGTGTGCAGAGACTATGCAAACCTTGGAAACTCTTACACTTGGTACAGTACGGGCCGGACTGTTGTACTGCATACTGAATGCAGTGCCATGAGCTGCCGCATCTGAAGGTAAACCTTATCTCAGCTGTGGTATCTTCCTGCTGATACACATTTTGTTTGTGTTCTGGAAGTCAGTTTGATAAAACACAGTTTGTTTCATCTTTGTCTTTTACAAAAATATGCTTCCTTGAAGGGAACAGTAAAGAGAAGGAGGGGCGAAGGGAAAGAAACCCAGCAAGTGAATGTACCTGGAAAAACAATTGTCTTTTTTAATGCACAGAAGGGAGAGAGGCAGGCTGGCTGGCAAGCAGACTGGAACCATTTTCAATTGGCATTTCTATGTTTGTTCTGACTGACTGA
>OMLB01018651.1:0-17410 GCA_900302555.1 Myripristis jacobus | reverse complement strand
TCATAGTAGAAAGTGGACAAAATTATGGAAATCCCATGAGACAGGACTTTGAAGTAGCTAAATCAAAGGCAGCGACAGAGCCCAGTCACATTAAGTTGAATGCAGATTAGCAGTATGTGCCAGCTTTAAAACAGGCCTGACAATCACCACCATTCTATAGCATGAGAGCGGTTTGCAAAGTGGGGTCTGGGGACCCCCAGGAGTTTCTAGAGGGTCTTCCAAGGGGCCCTCGGCAAAACGAGGAATTGTTTCAATGTTTGTGAAAGGCATGAAAGTCTGAACCCGAGCCCAGACAGGAGCATAGTAACCGAGCACGACTCGAACCCAAGCCTGAGATTTTGCTTGTCCTCTATCCCTAGGTTACATTTAAACAGCTTACGTGTTGCCTTCAGCGTCATCATGTAAACTCCAGCACTTACAGGAAGCTGTCCAGAACAGACAAGAACAGACTAGAATTTCACTAAAATAATGCATGACTGAACCTGACCCGAGCCCAAACATAATTTCTAAAATTTGTTCAAACCTGGCCCTGGTCAGGTACACACACTCCAGTTCAGATGCTTTTCTCGGAAATGTTCTGGTAATTTTCTTCTTTTTTCTTCCTTTTTTCTTATTTAGCAAATTTATTTTAAGCAATGCTCCACTAATTCTTTGCTAATTTAATAATCATCTTTTTCCAAAGGAAGGACCACGTGTGCACACATTCAGACAAATTATTCAGATGCAAGACAAATGTTTAACACATGCCACAAAGGAGTAAGGTCTGCACACTGATAAGCCTTGTCAGTGTTCAAGATTGGCATAGAAATATTTTGATACTTATTACAAAAAATATTCTTTTTCTCATCAGAGACCTAATGTTAAAACAGTAAAGTTGCATACGCTGATGTAATTCTCTAACTGTTTTACTTAAATTATACTTAATTTAATCTAAGCTGTACTACATTTTTTCACTTACAATTATATACATATTAATACGTTTAACCAACTCAAAACATGCAGAAGTTCACCCAACTTAAAAAAAGTTACTTGGAAAATGTTACCTCATTTTTAAAAAAGTTTTATCAAAGTAGTATTTGTTGTTTGGAGTGCAAGGCTAACTCATTTCAGACAGGGATCTCTGGCTTAATGAAAGTCAACTTAAGAGCATGAAAAAGTCTGAGAAGCCCTGCAGGTGGACAACAGGACAGAGGACTAAAGCTGCTCACCTCTCATAGAGGATTTTTGTATATTGTATATTATATATGTTGAGAGGTACCACAACTTATCTCGATTGAATGAATATATTTAGGAAACTGTAATAACATTCCTTTGTCAAATCTGGTATAAGTATTGGATTGGATGCTTTGTTGCATGCTTTACAAAGCCAGGTCCTGGGACGATGCACAAGAGCTCTCAGCAGTTTTGCTCCCAACATGCTGCAATCACGATGGGCTTGAAAATCCCATATTGATGAAACCGTAATATTAAAACTGTAAGGGGTTTACGGTGTGCCCTGCTCACAAGTTTGAGCACAGAACAACATTAACCCTCTAAAACTCAAACCTCTTAGACTTTTTTGTTTTTGTCTTTTAATATTCATTTTAAATATATAATTTAACAATTTTTCCAGTAATGTTTCAGCTTATTTTTAAAAAATGTACCAAGTTTAATAAGTTCTTCTTTTCTTTCTGTTAATTTTCAGGTATTTTTATGTCTTTTATTTTATTTCATTATTTTTTTAAAAATATGTTTTATTTGTTTCTAGCTTATTTTGGGGTCATTTCTTGAGCTTCTTCTTTTTTTCCTTGTGTTTCTGAAAGAAATGATGTGGATTTGCTCAGTGTTCAAAGAGAGGGTTTGCCACTCTGGCTGTTATCAAATAACCATTTGGGGAATGCAGTATGGTAGCAATGTGTTTGAATCTAATAGTCTATCACACTGTGGGAGCAGTGCTTTAAGAGGATATTCTGAGTCCTGTTATCAAAGTTACACAAGGTATTGTACAATCCAAACCCTGCAGTGTTGTTATCCAGGTCATAGATATTTGTATGAGTCCTAAACTGGAATTGTCCAGTAGCATCAAAAACAATTTCGCTCTAGAACTGCTTCATATTGTATTCTGTGGCAAATGATCCTCTATAAATTCCCTGCTGAATTATAATGTCTTTTTTTAATGCAATAACCCCAAGCAAATTTTCCTCTGGATTCCTGAACAGCTGGAAAAGTTCCGAGTTCAAAAAGATGTAATGAATATATACTGGCATGGGCTCATTTTCAACGTGATATTTGTTTCTACTGTCCTCCTTTGACTTTGCCAGTTTAGCAAACAGGAGACGATTAAAATAAATGAGCCTAGATTGATCCTGATACACGGTAAGGGGAAGACTGATGGGGCAGGCAAGCGAAAGGGATGATTACAACTGTCCTTGCTTGATGACAAATGGCACTGGATTGTACTAGAAAGCGCTAGTTTTTTATCGGCTTGTATCAAAACACTTTGGGGATATCATGGTCGCCATCGCTGTCATCATTACTATCAGCATTGTCATTGTTTTCTCTTCTGCTCTGCTTTGTTCCACACATTATGCGTGATGAGGCCAGATATTGGCTGAGAAAGAAGTGACAAGAAGTGGCTCTGAAACGGCTGAGGTCAGTCTGATAAAGTCCCTGTGTTCATTTAACAGAATCACACACCCTGAGCTCTTTCACAACCATAACACATTCTCAGCCTGATGAAAATTCATGATTTTAATTAATTTAAAAAACATTTTTTTGGCTTTTTTTTTTAAAGAAAAAGAAAAAAGAAAAGAAAAGAAATGGCCCTTTATTGTACCTATTACAACCATACTCGTAACCATGGTATTAACAAGATTTTGCAATAGCACTGATTGATTATGAAATAACACAAACATTGATGAAAATAGCCATTTTTATGAAAAAATACAGAGACTGAATCCCCACCAAGTATCTCTCTAATACTGATGAACAAAATAAAGCAAAAATTGCAAAAATAATTAAAATTGCTTTACATATTAAATATATCAAAATTAGCCAAAAGATAATTATAGATTAAAAGAATAAATTTCCACTGATATTTTCTGTAATATTGATTTCCAAAACAAAGCACACAATTTCAAGTTAATCAAATTTGAAAGTTAATCAAAATTACAGTAAATATTAAAAATTGAAATTAGACAAATGTTCAGTGACATGAAATCTTACAAAGGAACTTAAGGGTAAGTGTGCTAACCATAGTACTATCTTTTTTTCTACAATTTTTTTTTTTTACTTTTTTTTACTTTTTTTTTTTTTTTTAATTGCCTCATGGCCAGTTGAACAAGAGTACAGACAAAAGACCTTTTCCACAGCAGCCATTTTGACAGGAAATAGCAGGTAAACACTGGAGTTACTGATGACATTAAAGAAGGGTCTGTTCCATCCAGCTGTAGCAGAGCCAGGGTCAGCCAAGTAAGTGGTATGAGCATCTACTGGGATTCCTGAAGATGTCATTCATGAATGAGGACAATCCTGAGCGAGCATCTGGACTTAAGAATAGCATCTTAAAGTGACAGGCAAGATTTTTATTTAAAAATATACTTGTCTTGTCAGACACGTTTTTTGGAAAGTAGAAAATGATTTTGTCTAACAGGACAAGGGACAGAGAAGAAGAACATCCCATCCTCACTCTTAGAGATGAGGTAGGTCCCCAGCAGCTGCTCTGTGCTTCCCTGGACTGCTCATCCAGAATACGCTTTTAAATTTCCACTCACTTAGCATGGGAAAAGAAACTCTCAAATAACATTCTTAGTGTACAAACAAATGCAAACAAAGTATACTATGCCAATATAAACAGCAACAACTTCTGGTACCCATTTTTTAAGGAAATTAAACTTCTCTTTTCCTAATATTTTCCTACTTGAATTTCAAAGTAGATCTGGCAATTAGCGTCAGCAGGAAACCTCCACATAGTAGTCTTGCGCCAGGAAGAAACGACATGATAGTACTTTCACAAATAATTATAACTGGGACTTGTTGTTTTTTATATTCACATAATCTTCCTTGTTTGCATTTTTTTTCTTGCTGAAAGGCTTACTCTTAGAGTTGTTTTGCTATGGAAGTGAACGCTCAGATATGTTGTGGATTAGCAGTCCACAGGAGCATGCAGCAACTAATGAGGAGATTTCGCCACCATGTATGTACATGTGCGTACGAGCACACGTTTGTGTGCACACGGGGATGGAAATTACTCCGCAGACCTGATAGCTGATGTTTTTGCATGTTTCAGTTCATTTACTAAATTTCATGTACACTTTGCATCCACAGCACACTGTAGTGTTTTAGATGTTTGAATGCATTTTCCCATCCTTTTAGGCAGATACTTGTTTCCATTCATTTCAGTGTGGTATGAAAATCAACGTGCAGAGACTTGAAACCTGCTTGCGACAGGTAATTCATCACAATGAGCATCCTGCCCGGGTATGTTTTTGTCAAAGTTACTTTATGATTGTGAGATAATTCATTCCATTGCCCCTATTGAATTGTAAAGTCTATATAATTTCTGGTGTGTTCACATGCTGCTGGGAAGCTGTGACGCCCGGGACTTCAAAGTTGGCTTCCAGAAAGCAAAGCATTCAAATGCTATTTAGACATAAAATCAAACCCAGAAAACAAAGAAAACACAAACATTGTGAAAGGTGATTTGAATTTCTGGCTATATGAGTGAAATCTGTTTTATCGCTGGAACATGAATGCACCATTCTTCTGTTTCGCATTTACAAACCTACACAATAACTGAATGAATTTAAAAAGTTTATTTTTTTTACCAACTCAATTTTGTCATCTCCTGACATAAATGTTAGTCAGAGTAGCAGAGAATTTTCAGCTTTATCTCCTGAATGCCTGAAGACAAAAAAAATCAAATACAAAGACTCCAGAAAGGCACAATATGAGTGCACATGGTGGTGAAATCTCCTCATTAGCTGCTCTGTGCTTTCCTGAGATGCTAATCTACAATACTGTTTTTCTATCACTCCTCTCACTTCCATAGTGTGGCAAAAAGATCCCAAAATAACACTATAAGTGCATAAACAAACGTGGACAAAGCAGATTATGGCAATATAAAAAACAACATGTCCCAGTTCCCATGTTTTGAGGAAATTAAACAGCTTGGTTCTTGTTACTTTCCTATTTGCATTGGAAAATAGATCCGGTAGGCAGCGTACATGGAAAAAAAGGGTACCGCCACTTGTTGTTTTCCACACTGGATGTTTTTTTATTTTCCTATTTGAAATGGAAAGTAGATCCGGCAGGCAGCATCTTAAGAGAGCTTCCACATAGCACCCTTGTACCAGGACAACTTTATTTATTATTTTATCAAGTGTGACTTACTTTCACATAAAATTGAACTTACATGGGATTAAAGGTTTTTTGTTTGTTTGTTTGTTTTTTAATACTGGCATATTTGCTCACATTTGTTTATATGCTGAAAGTGTTATTTTAGAACTGCTTTTGCCGTACTATAAAAGTGAATGGAGAGATGGAAATATAGTATTGTGGATTAGCAACCCAGGGGAACACAGAGGATATTTCACCACCATTCATTCATTCATTTTCCAAGCCGCTTAATCCTAATTATTGTTGTGGGGTGCTGGAGCCTATCCCAGCACTCATTGGGAGTAAGGCAGGGAAACAACCGGGACAAGTCGTGAATCCGTTGCGGGGCAGGCACACAGACATGTTCACACCTAGGGCCAATTACGTAACTCCTGTTCACCTGACCTGCATGTCTTTGGACTGTGGGAGGAAACTGGAGCTCCCAGCAGACCTTCTTGCTGTGAGGCAATGGCGCTTACTGCTGTGCTACTTTGCCTATTTCTGTTGGACTCCTATCACGCCTGGGCAACTGTACAAAACAGCACTCTACCAAGCTTCAATTTTGTGAACGCTGCATCCAGAGAAAGAAGTGAACTCACCAACATTAGACTGTCTGCCTCTCAAACTTCTTTGGTGTCCTTTAGTTTATAGCACATGACATGCTGACATCACCTTACAGGACTTCTGGCCTCAAACAGTCTTGAGCATTGAAAGCTTCCAGCTTTCAATGCTCAAGCAGCGTTCCAGCAAATTGTTTCAAGTGATGCAAGGAGTGTCTTGAAATGCATGGACAAATAAATATTCATACCCTTCATTTGGCAGATTGTGATTAGAACATACAGGGACTAAATATGGTTTGTGATTCAATGAGTCCCGTGTCACTTGAAGGGGACAAATGGGGTGCACTAACATACAGTATACACTGAAAATTAACCTCAAGCTATTACTCCCACAGGGCAGAATGAAATACCGCAGATGATAAGACTAGATGGTGATTTTGCTGAGGTTTGATTTAGATTTAGAGGACGGGTAGGAAGAGCTTTGCAGGCTCAGTGCAGAGCGCTGAGATCTTGAGAAACTGTCCTACCACAGATATCAGTCAGCTTGATGAGCCAGAGGACAGAAGCAATTACATCGAGAGCAAGAATAACACAGGGTTTAGGAAATAAAAACATTACTATAAGGACACTGCATGACACATAAGGTTTAAAACCTCATTTGAAGAGGAGTAATTGCATTGGATGTTATTTATGAATCCTGGGGTAAAATGTACCAAAATGTTTCCATTGATCTACAGCCTCCCACCACTTCAACATTTTGCATTTAAATTGGAATATTTATCCATTCATATGGTGTAAATCATGTGACACCATGTTGCGCATTTATCTTTCATGAGACTGCCTTTACATTTCAGCCCACCGCCATGGATCTGCAGAAATTGCTGCTGAATTGTATTACTGCCCCACTGGCACTGCGTTACAACGATGTTATCTTAATACAATATAATGTTCACAGGTAACCAATTACCTCAGAGGCAAGAAAAACACATTGCATTTCAGCAACAGCAATTTTCAGCTCAGACTGAAGTATATTTGATAACACACTTGATGAACATAGAGCAAACTCCTTTTACCTCCCAACATGGTGGTTGTCACATTGGGGTCTGGGGACTTCCAGGGGCCCTTGATGAGGCTCTTGCTCTCTTTGGGATGGTTCCAAGGGCCCCCAGCAAAATGACAAATATGTAATTTCATTGTACTTTAATTAAACTTAAAATCATTCAAATTTAGATTCCAGGGTTCTATTATTATCTCTAAACCTAAAATGTAGACCAGGGGTTTAAACTTTTTCATGTTCTGGACCCCCAGGTTTACTTTCAATAAGGAATTACAGTTTGAGGTAAGTATTAAATGTTTGTGAAACACCTTTCAGAAACATTTAAACACACGGGATGTAACTTAAACCAAATTTCCCCCTGTGGGACAATAAAGTTTAATTGATTGATTGATTGATTGAAAAGATCTGATCCAGCATCACTAATATGACCTATAAATATATCATTATAAATGTACTTTTCTTGTTGTTTTTTTTAAATATTATTTTGCTGTTTTTTTAAGTGTTTTCCCTCTAATTTTTTTGGTAATATTTTTTCTAATTTTGTGTTCCCTCTTGTATTTTGTTCACCCATTTTTTTGTTTTTATGTTATGGTAATTTGTTTGCTAATTACCTCGTTACCTTTTTTGCCCCTTGTTTTTGAAAGAAATCAAGTGAATTTTCTCAGGGTTAAATTGTTTCGATGTCACACTTGAACACTGACAAACTGTGGTGAAATTAAACCAGAGAGATGAAAATGTTCAAATGATCCTTCCTTCATACATTTTCTGCATTCTAACAATTTCTAGTGAAATTATTTTTCATTTTACTGAGGACCCCCTGAAAGACCTTCAAGGACCCCACTTTGAAAACCACTGGTATAGACAGTTGTACAGTTATGAACCAAATCAACAACCTCTCAAGTATAGATAAAGAGTTTTTTCTGACAATATTTGCAAAATACTAGAGGAGCTGAGATGAATGAAATGAACTGAAATTGTATGCTGAGGACGAGAGGATTGACCCAGGTTTGTATTTCTGCTGTGCTCCAAAGTCAAAGGGGCTTGACTGTGCCACTTCCACAGAGGGCTTCTTGTCTGGATTGCTTTCTCTGGTGCCATAAGTGAGATGAAAGGGAACATACAGCTTCATGTAGCCGCGTTTAGTCTGAGCCCTCTGGCTACCTCTTGTAAGTGTAGCTGACTAGCATTCACTTGCGGTAGTAGTCAACTTTAATCAGTTGCTGCTATGACAGTTTAATTTTTTTTTTTTTTTTTGTCAGCCAAGAATTAGACACAGTGCAATACATCTTTGAAGTTCAGTTTGTGGCTCCCGCTGATATTAACTTCTTCACTGACCACTGACAATTTTCAGTTCTGTGTGAAGTACACTCAAGCATATTTGATTTTGATGAATTCATCTAGGCGGGAACTTGTGCTGTCATTATATTTAATTGTCTTAGTATGAGTCTCCGCGCCAACGCACCAAACCCATTCATGGATTCTCAGCTGCATTTTCATTTTACTGTTGGATTTGTTTTTGGGGAAGGGACTGCAATAATAACTTTATTTATATGGCTGTTATTGAAAGTGCTTCACAGAGAGGTAAAACCAAAGATAATGTACAAAGAACAATGAGTGGCATACAATGACTCACTGTAGGTATAAAATGACACAATCAAAAACAAATATATAAATCAATCAACATTAGTACTAGCGCTGCCACTACTACTACTACTACTACTGCTACTACTTGTATGGATAACAACAACAACAACAATAATAATAATAATAATGATGATAATAACAATAATAATAATTTTACTTCAGAAATGGCTTGATAGTGATGTTTAAACATGAGCACCTGTAAAAATGGAGGCACAGAGGTTTGGCCACCATGTCTAAAATCTGTCTGGCTACTCTCTCTAAGGCTATGCAGCATTTGATAAGTATACTGCTGACCAATCCTGGCATTCATTTAAACCTGGTTACATGTGATGTCATTTACACCAAGAAGCATATTAAAACTCGAAATCTGTTTGACCCTGTTGACAAATCAGAGGGAGAGTTTTTTAAAGGGAGCTAATCAAATTTCCAAAATGCTTACAGTTAGCATCATTTCAGTAAGAGTGCTAAGTGGATTATGCCGCTATAGCTAACAACAAATCCCGGTACCAATTTTTTCATGTAATTCCAATTAGTTGTGAAAGTAATATCAGGTTGTGTCTTCCTGGCGTAAGGCTATTATGTGCAAGTTTCCTGTAGACGCTACCTGCTGGATCTACTTTCCAATTCAAATCGGTAAATAACAAGAAACTAGCCATTTAATTTCTTCATAATTTGATTTTAAGTTGTCATATTCCACTTTGTTTGGGTTCTTTTAAGTGTTTGCGTGCTGTTTTGCTGTGCTATGGAAGTGAATGAAGAGACAGAAATACAGTACAGTGGATTAGCAACCCAGGGGAGCATAGTGCAACTAATGAGGAGATTTTACCGCTATGCTGAGTCACATCACGTCGTAACTATACAACCCAACACTGTACCAAAGTTCACTTGCTTTGAATTTAAGCCATGAAATTGAGTGATGTAATCCTCATTTTACTGGACCTTTAAGAATCCCTTAGCAGTCCTATAACCCTAAACCCAAATGTGAATCTTAAACCAGCCCCACTTGCAGAATGAGGATTAGCAATAATATCCTAGACATTCGAGAATACATAAACACAAACAAATATACATACATGATTTAACGATTAATTTTTAAAGATAGGTATAAACGAGATTAAGCAACCTTTGTTGATTAGCCCTTGCACCCTGATACTGTGTTACTGGACCATGAGCACACTCATCTTAAAGCACTAAGAGATCCAGTAGTTTCCAGGTAGGCTTTCTGCTCTGCCACTTTGTATGCTATGATGTTTCAATCATGTTCCAGGAGTACATCTATTGGAAAGATTCTCAAAAAAATGCAGATGGCATGTGTCTGACAACTTCCAATTTCCTTTAAAAATGCGCAACTATTTATAAAACTTCTAGCCGCTCTCTCCTTGGTGCTTTAGACAGAGCCTCCATTTCTCTGATGGATTGGCTGTCATATTCCGACAGTGCAGTGCTTCTTTTAGTTTATAGACGTCTCTGTGCTCCTGACTGTGTCGTTTTTCTCCCTTATCGTTACGATGCTGTTTCCGTCCCACTCGTAAACACAAACACGCCGCAGAATTGAATAATCATGACTTTTGGTGGATTGAACTCGTGTGATGTTGCTCACATGCCATGTAGAGTAATCATCATCATTCACACGCTCATCAGAAAGGTTAATTACTGTGGTGTATGAACATGTTCTAATGGGAGGATAAAGTCTTGAAGGGACAGGTGCGTTTGTGCATTTACATTTGCGTGTGTGCATGCATATATGTATGGATGTATGGAAGTGTGTGTGTGACCAAACAAGGATGGAGGGATGAGGAAAGTCTCCAGAAGTCAGGGCATTTTGGTCTTCATTGTTGAGGGTTAAGATTAGAATTAGGATTAGGTTTAGATCAGGGTTAGGATTAAGATCAAGGTTAGGGGTTAGAATAGGAATGTAGTTGAGGAGAACCTACACAAATACAGCTATTCAAACACGTACATGTATGCGTGCGCGTGTGTCGTGTCTGACCCAGTGGACATTGTCTTCCTGGTAACTCTGGTCCCTCCAGCAGGCCTGCTTGTGAGCAGCAGCTTATCAGCTCCGACCAGAGTCGCCCTCACTCCCAACCACCTCCATCGCCTGAGAGGAAAATAAATTGCACCCATGCAGTTAATAAGAATAAAAAAATATTGTGACCGTGTCTCACGCAACCATTAAAAATGCCGCATAGATACTTTGCAGGTGGGGGAATGTGTGTGTTGAAAGGGAGGGGGCTTTGGCATTAACTTGTTGGCATGGGGAGACGTTTCCCACCATCAGGCGGGGTCCGACCTGCTTCTCATGATGAACAGTGAAGGTGTTTTTTTCCCCCCTCCTCCACGAAGCCAAACAAACATTTATTTCCTTTGCACTATACTGCGAGTGTCATAGGTGCATATTGAATTCTTGACAACACCGTGACGATGTCTATGGAAGGTAATTACATATTGAATGTTCTTTTTCTTCATTCAGCTCCTGGAGGGGAAAATCCATCTGTTGCGCCGAGAGACTGTATGAAGAAATCATGTTTCCTCAAGCCTCAAACACAGCCATTTACATCGATATCAAAACAGGTAGGGCAATGCGGGATATCTGCGCCATGGTAAATTAGCTTCTGGCAACGCCACACATGATACATTTCCTGTGAAATAAGGAGGATGTTCTATTATACAGTGCTGAAAACAACAAATACTCAATTCATCTTAAACATATGATTCCTTTTAAAAAGCTAGATTTCCATTTTGAATCTTACAGCATGGCGCAAGATTCAAAAGAGCTACCCCTACTGTACCATTCATCTAGATTTGATTCATTTTCCAGACATGTATGAAGACAGGCAGCGGAGTGTGGAGAGATGAGAACGCAAGCATAACATAAGCTGATTTCATCCCGTTCAGACTGTCTATGGATGGATTCCAGGGCACGTAATTCTCAAGAGGTGTTCATCTTGTGTGACCATCCAGGGAGCAGGATCCTTCTCTGCATGGCCCTTCCCAAGGCTTCTTCCATTTATTTATCCATAATGAGATTTTTGTGGGACTTTTTTCTTTCTTTGTTCTTCACTGAGGGTCTAAGGTTCTGGAGTGTCATTTTCACTTATTGTTTTCAGAATGCGGCAGTTGTGAAGCCCTTTGAAACTGCAGCTGTGATAAAGGACTATGCAAATAATTGTGACTTGACTCTCGGCTTTTCTTGTCCACAGTGTATTCTTATTGTCTCTCCCTGAAAACAGTGTGTGTTCCTACCTTTGTCCAGTCCCAAACCCTCCCGGGCAGCACCCTGAAGCCCCCGCTAAACCTCCACAAATCTCTGCTGTGTGCGCGTCTCTGTCAGACTCGGGAAGGAGAGCCATTGTTCTCTGATGTAAGATCCTCTGCTTCAGCCTGTGGGATTAGCACTGGTAATGCACTGCCTTGGCAGGGACTGGCTTTGGTCTTGCACATATCACACAAGAGCTGCGGTGCCACATGTCTGGTTGGGTTGTGGGCTGGAGGTGGGAGGGCCTCTGCGGCGGGAGCCAAGCCCGCTGAAGGGAGCCCACAGCAGGCAGGAGCGCTGGCCACAGCTCCCTCTTTGCTCCCACAGCTGCCACCATCCATGCAACTGCTGGCGCTACCACTACTACTACTACAAGCAGGCGCCACTGCACTATTCACTACTCACACCTTATTCCTGAGATCAGGCTCTTGAAAGAAAAACTCAGGACTTCTTCAAACAGTTTCAAGGAAAATGGGCACGTAAGACATGGATTAAGCCAAAACTCAGGACATACGGCTTGTTTAAAAATGAGTTCAGGACTGAAAATGATGTGAGATGTAATCTGAATCTCATCTGAATATCTGGAATATTGCCTTTACATGTGGAAACATGTTATTTTGCAAATTACAAAATGAATCCATCAAAGATTTGCCATTTATGTGTGTAGAATGAAGTTGAATATGCAACACATTTTTTTGTACTTTCTATTATGATTTGAGGAAGTGTTTGCTCAATAAGATAAATAGGGAAGATCTGCTACTGGAGGACTCTGAAATAATTGAAAAATGATTTTGGAGGGAAGCATTTACCTTTGCAGGAGATTTAGATAAAGCATGGTCACCAGGAAAATGTATGTAGTTTAAATAGTTGTAATATCTGAGAGTGTTATAAATCTGTATGACGCTAAGTGACCTGGAGTCTGTGGTGCTGTAATTGTGTGTCATGTAATCCCATGTGGGATGAGCCATTTAGATGGTGACACAAAAATAAATCAATCAAGAATAAATCATTTATTTATTCATTCATACATTCATTCATTACTGCTGCTACATATGAGAAAAGCATTCACCATATCAAATTGATATATGATGCTGATACTGTCTTTTATCTATTTATGTGTTATATGAGTATATGTGTGTATATATATATGTGTAGGTACACACACACGCGCCCACACACACACACACACACACACACACATATATGTATATCTATATATCTATATCTATATCTATCTATCTATCGATCAATCGATAGATAGATATATGCACCTTTCCACGATAGCTTTAACCATAATTTTAACTATTGTTTCCATGGTCACAATATCTGAATAATAGTTTCCGGGAGAATTTCAGAGCAGCTCTAGGATCTGAGACTGTAGAATTGCTTTTTCCCCCCAACCTGACTTTTCATCACATTACTAATGTCTAATTTACATGTGCCACCTAAAAAGAAGGGCTCATACTGTCTTTTTTTCATTAAAAATCACCTGCTCCTATAATTTAATATGATCCGGTTTGATTTCTTACATATTTAGCAGAGTCAACTTCATTTTTAAAGCACATTTAAAACAACTTGACCAAAGTGCTGCACGTTACAGTCAATCAGACATGAAAGCAGAGCACAAAAACAAAGGAGATTGTAACAGAACAAAATGAAGACATCATACCAAAAATTACAATAAAACATCGTAATAAAATTTCAGTTATAACTCAGAATCAAAAGCTAAAGAGAAAAGATATGATTTTAGTCTTGATTTAAAGGTGCATTTCTAATGTTGAGAGTTGGGCTGCTCCATGGTTTGCATACTCTGGTTTTCTGCAAGAAGCACCTGAGCTCAATTGCAGGATGGCATATTATGTTTTCATTACACATTGTTTCTGATCATGCACTGTGATGTGACATGAGGCCTTCCATTGTGAGTGCAATATACTCATGGGAACTCATTTTTTCAACAATAAAATAATTTAATTACAACAAAAGTGATTTATTTTTAAAATGACGGTAAAAATGACGGTAAAGATGTTGTAAATCCTGTATAACAGCAATAATCTTCTTGCAGCTGTGTAACATCATGGCTGTTAGCACTGGTGTGCTGTGGTTGTAAGACATAAGCTGCAAGCCACATAAACACAATACACCACTCTCTCTTGTCCGTTACTGCGTAATTATCATTGTTGCATTGCTCATCCAGGTTTGAAAGGAGTTTTAGTGTGTAATGCTGCTCTAAATGCTGTAAATCTTTTCCACCTTGACAAGAATACAATTCTGGGGTAAATACTGAGCACTTGGAATACTGGCACCAAATTCTTAACTTTCAGAAACCTTTAAAAATCAGCCTTTAACCTCTTCAACGCTGCAGCACCCATGGATGGATTTGTCATTGCCGTGCAGCTGAGCTTCATTCAAACCAAATGATATTTATTTGAAATTCTGGTGGAGATCTCAAGGTTTCCAGAGATCCCAGATATGTCCTGCAGAATTCTAGGGAAATGTGCATAAAATGATGCACAATGCACACATGCACACATCCAGATGTTTTCTATTTGATGTAATTCTGCAGCCATAAAACAACTGCATCTTGGCATTGAATATTTCACCCAATATAAGTGTGATGGAGCTTCAACGATGCTGCAAACAGCAAATACACAATATAGATGTGACATCGTCCTATAATATGGAACAATGGGTTTTATAAATTTAAAGATACTTAAAGGACCATACCAGTGATTTTGAATATAACTGAACCACATGTTACATTGCAACAAACCATTTTGCAAAGCATGCTGGGGTACTAAAGATTCAACAACATAGTATCAAAATCCCTCCATTGTCAAATTTGAATTTTTGGTTTAAATGCCTGCTTTATAATGTTCTGCTTCTGTGGCTAACAAAGTCGTCATCATTCATAAACCGCAGAACTGGTAATTGGCTGTGTAAAGCAAACGTCTCCCTGGGGACTATATTCCTGGGTGGAGGAACCGTTTCACTCCGCCCAATATCAGTTCATCAAAACCCAACAGTGCTACTGCTTTTAGGAAAACGAATGTGGACGACTTTATTACGATGATGGACTACTGGTGTGAAGAAAGTTTGAAGTCTCTGAAAGTTCATTTTCATATTGTAGTGGAATGAATGGACACCAACGGCTGGAGAAAAAAAAGGGAGGAAAAATGATACTGGACTAAAATATGACTGCTTGCTTTGGGAAAAGATTAGCAGAAATGTGAAGTATATACATTTTGTAGATATTATGCTAAACATGCAACATCACTAGTATGGTCCTTTAAAGGGGAAATATGAGGTAGTTGGATTGTTTAAAAAAACCCCAAACCAAACCTTCCTAGACCAACCCTAGTCACTAACCCTGTCAGTACTGATTATGATTCTTTACATTGTAAAAACCATCTAAGAGTTAAAACAATGAACTATATTTTGCAAATGTAATTGTGGATTCAGTTAGACTCACTTTTGTTTAACGTACCATAATTGCTCTTGGATTACCTCTCTGTCATTTTACATGAACATCTTCAAATGGCGCTCCCGCTGTCTGTCTGCTAATTGAAATTTATTGTAATGATACACTTGGCGTGCGTTTATTGAATCACTGTACAATAGCAGCCGGTTGAGGGAAATTCAATAGGCCTCCTTTCCTTTTACAAATAACATTTCACTCGCTATTGTGATTGCTCTTTTATGAAATGGAGTAATACTTCTCGTATCTGTGTCAGTCATTCGCTATTCAAACAACATTTTTTTTGTCACCCAGCAGAAATGGCTGAGAGTGCAGGCACACGTGTTTCCAGTCAGACGAAACCGCTGCAACCGCCATCCATTTACATCCCGGGCCTCCAGACCACTCTGCAGCGCCCGTGTCAAAGTGCACTCCGCCTATGTTCATATTCATTTCCTCCTGATTATGTCTTCCTCGTGTCTGTGATTACTCCCAGACAGCGCGCTGGGCCCACTCATTTCAGAATACATCATAAACAATTTACACGTCATTAGTTTTGTTTTGATCATATTTGTTTGACAAAATGTCTCCCCGCATGGTGAGCACTGGGGTTATTTACCCCATTTAGAGGCCCAGGGAACACCATGCAGGGTGCGTTATGTTGCATTGTGTGATTAATTGTCATGGCTCTGTGCAGAACTTTGAACAAAAAGGAAAGAAAGATGGAATAAGAGAAGTGTATTTGTGTTTGAACACGTCTGTGTGTAGATTTAACTGAACAGAGTGCTGCATGTGCTCATTGGTTTATTAATCTCTGCTAGGATGAGGTCATCAAACGCTCATGCAGGTGCTTCAGTGTATTTTAGCAGTCATCACACTGCAAGTACCCTGCAGAGGACACTCCTATAGTGACAGCAAGCGGGTGAAAGCACATGCATCTGTGAGTGTGTGAACGCTGTCTGAGTGTGCATACATATGCATCCAAATGTGTGTGTGTGTGTGTGTGTGTTAGCTCGCTGATGCCCTGCAGAGGGCAGTGAAGGCAACAGTCAGAGCTGACAGAGAGGCTGAATTATGCCAAACATCATCATCAATAACAACAATAACAAAAAGCAGATTAACTTCCACCTAACAAACACAGGGAACATACCTACATAGAAACTGATTTGTACCCCAGTCTTGAATATGGTTCATCACATATTATAAATAAGTGATTATCATATTTGTGGTAAGAATACTATGCTGCTTCTTAAAGAAAGAAAATCTGCTTGGCTCTTTTTTTATACATCTGGCAGCACTTCTCCATTCTTGATGATACATAAATTGTCTAAGGGCAAATGGCTGTCGTTGGAAGTCTATAGTTTTGGCACATGCACTTATTATTAGCTGCTTGTAATGTTAATACATTAACTGAAACTGATTCTATTGTTGCATGTGTCAGACGCTCTCAATAAATGTATGCAAAATGTAGTTGAGTTTATCTTGTTTCGTGTACTGGCAAGGAGAAGGATAGATTTAGGCAAAGTCTGCGATGGAACCCGTGGAAATTTCACTCTGGCGCTGACCGCTGATCACTTGGCCACAATCAGTTAATTGGCAGGTTGAGTAAAGCTGGGTACTGGCAGCGGGTTCAGCCTCAGCTTTGTTTTCTCTCTTTATCCTGTTGACTGAAGGCCGGCGCTTCCAAGGAAGTTGATTCCCTGATTCCTCAACCTGGCATCACATCAGGATAGCCTGCTACGCGAAGCCCTGATGCTCCCGCCTCATTTGACTTGGGCAAAAATGACATGATAAACTATATAAACTAAACACCCACCACCACCATCACCACACACACACACACACACACACACACACACACACACACACACACACAAAATATTAACCAGCAAAGAGCCGTGGAGAAGCCACAGAAACATTTTTGGTTTTGAATTCCATGGGCACAAAATACTAAATTTTGCCCACAAAATGCTAAATCGCGGTCATGAAATTCTAATTTGTGCACACAAGTTCCTTTTTTGGGCCCTCAATTTGACTTTTCCAGCTCTTGAATTCATCAAACTGTGTCCACATGTTGGCTA